>PVIU01022950.1:0-28410 GCA_004026605.1 Ondatra zibethicus | reverse complement strand
TCCCCAGGAGGTGGATTCTGGGTATTGACCTAAGGTTGACAGGGTTGGTGGCAAGCACCTTTACTTGTTAGACAATTTCAATGACCCTACATTAAGTCTTTATCAAGTAATAGTAAACACAAGATACTCTTAGTTCATGGACTATCATGGTGATTTCCTTAGGAAATGTTCACTGAATATAGAATGTTTTCGTCTCTAATCAATAATTTTTAAAAAATTTTTATTGTGTGTGAACTTGCCTGAGCTGAACATAGGATATTTTAGTCTCTAATCAATAATTTTTTACAAATTTTTATTGTGTGTGAACTTGCCTGAGCTTTATCTGGACTCTGTATATGTGTGTGTGTGTGTGTGTGTGTGTGTGCGCGCGCGCGCGCGCGCGTGCACACACGCGCGTGCACGTGCGTAGAGCCCTCAGAGGCCAGAAGAGGATGTTCGACCATTCCTGGAACTAGAGTTACAGACAGGTGTAAGCCTCAATGTGTGTGTTGTGAACTTAGCCTGGTTGTCCAAAAGCACAACAGGTGCTCTCAATCACTAAGCCATCTCTCCAGACCCCCAATACCTTTTACTTAACAGTCCCTGGGGGTTTGCTAAAGTTACCTTATACAAATGAAGCACTAAAATAACATTTTACTACAACCCACAAATCCCACCACATTGTTCTATTACATTTTAAAACCTTTTATGTACATTTAGTCTGGCTCTGGGTACTGGGAGAGGGGTGAACACACATGCCACAGCACAATTGTGGAGGTCAGAGAATAACTTGTGGGACCTGACTATCAATTATCATGTGGGTTCTGGGGACTGAATCAGGTGTCTAGGCTTGGAATAATCTCACTAGTCCTGTTTTTGTTTTGGGTTTTTTTTTTCCCCTCCAAGGAAAAATGCTTTTACAATGGCCAAGTAAGCAATCTGCATGGTGACTTTTACCTTGCTGGTCTCCGGGCTATCAGGGTTAAACTGAACTTGTTTAACAGCCAGTTCTCTTCCGGTATCAACATCATAACAGAGGTAGACCCTACCAAATGCTCCTTGGCCAAGCAGTTTGCCCAATCTCCAGTTCGTTGGAGCTCGAGGAGCTGAAAAAGAATATTTTCTTAAAATGGAGTAGTCAGGTGCTATAAAATGACATCCTTAACTGAACATTGTAGATACAAGGGAAAATTATGATCATCCAAATTTATAATGGTCTCCATCTTACAAAAATGGTCTCCTTATTCTTCTAAAAAGTCTAACTAAAAGTTTGCATCTCATGACACGTTTTTCCCCCCCAGGAAGATTTTCTTTTCCCCACTACAAAAGTGACAGCCATTTTTCACTTAATCTAAGATGTAAGATACCCGATTTTCCAATTTACTGCAGCAAATTAAAATATTTGTAAAGAGGGTTTTCAGTCCCATCTATAATACAGAAATCTGGAAAAAGTATCATTTCCCACTTCTGTAGGAGGAATCAGGCAATCAATAAGATTACAGTTTTATTTTATGTGTATGGGTGTTTTCCCTGTATGTGTGTATGTGCGCACCATGTGCACACAGAACTGGAAGCCAGAAGAGGGCATGGGATATCCTGGTACTGGAGTTACGGATGGTTGTAAACTGCCTCCTGAGTGCTAAGAATCAAACCTAGACCATCTAGAAGAGCAGCCAGTGTACTTAACCACTGAACCATTTCTCCAGCCCCTATAACTTTTTAAAATTGTTTTCTGAGGCAGGGTCTCGCTATGCAGACTTGACTGTCCTGTAACTTGTTATGGAGCTCAGGTTGGCCTTGAACTTCTGGTGCTCCTGCTCCCAAGTACTGGAATTATATATGTGTACTGCTCTCTCTGGAAAAACTATAACCTTTACTGAACACTTTGGAGCACAGATTACAGGGTATTGAACTAAACTAAAATCTAAGGAAAAGGAGGCACTCCAAGGAGAGAAAGGAAATGGTGAAGCATATAAACAAATCCATTCCAGCCAGCAAGGAAAGCTAAGCTCCACTGTGAACAAGTGTGGGTTGCTATGATAGCACTGAACACAGAAAAAACAAGACATACATGTGCCCAACTTGCCCAACTTTGCTCTGTACCTCTTCCCTGTGCTCATAGGAGCCAGAGATCATAGCCTTGATGGTCAAATATAAGAAATGGAATGGCCCTGTGATAGACAGCCACCCTGAAAAGTAAGAGCCACTGCTGGTGACATACACCTTTAATTCTATCACTAAGGAGGCAGAGTGAGGGGATTTCCCTTGGAAGTTCTGGGCCATCAGGGATACAGAGTGAAATCTGTTACCCCCACCCCAAAAAAAAACCCAAACAGCCTGAAGAAGAGTAACAAGCCCTGTTATCACTATGTTAGAACCGTGGAAAAGGAAATGAAACAAAACAAAAACCAAGCCGGGCAGGGGTGGCACACACTTTTAATCCCAGCACTCGGGAGGCAGAGACAGGAAGATCTCTGTGAATTGGAGGCCAGCTTGGTCTACAGAGCTAGTTCCAGGGCAGGCTCCAAAGCTACAGAGAAACCCTGTCTTGAAAAACAAAAAACAACAAAGACAAAACAAAACAAAACAAAAAAAAAAACCCTGGAGAATGAATGAGGCCTGGAAACCCGAGGCCCTGACCATTAAGAGTTTTCTTCTTCCAGAAAATGGCAGGATCTGTGATAAAGCCCATCTCTGAGACCTAAATGGGGCCTGCTCAAGACTGAAGTCACAGACTGTCTCTAGTAGCCCACGGCTGAGGAAGCAGGATAAGGACACAGAGAGAGTTTCCCTCTCTGAGAAGCAGGCACAAAAAAGTACCAAACGCTGGGGCTTGAGCAGGATCACTTAGAAACCACCTAAAAAGCCAAGTTGGCAAAACTCTAGAGGAGTTTGAAGTCCATGGTAAACAGGTATGGGAGCACACAAAATAACCAACCCAGTAAACTAGGAGTCTGCTGACTCAATCCATCATAAAAATGAACGAAGCAGAAGAGTTGTGCATTTGCCCAGGTATAAATTTTATTTACTCCAGTCTTCATGATCCTATAAGTGATGTCTAGCACTCCATGCAAAATTGTAAAAAAACATAAAAAAGCAAACTTAAAAAACAAAAAAACTAGGCATAGTGTTGTATACCATTATTCCTAGCACTTAGGAGACAGAAGCAGGAAGATCTCAGTGAGTTCAAGGCCAACCTGGTCTATGTAATGAGTTCCAAGCCAGTCAAGGCCACAGAGATCCTGTTGGGTCTCCTTTAAGTTGTTTTGGTAAGGTATTTCATCTGACACACACAACTAGCAAATTTCTACATGTTAGGATCTAACAAATGTTATACTGTAATATTTCTCCATAAACCAATCTACTTACTAGGCTATTTCTTAGAAATCGCATAGGGAGTCTCAGTGCTTAACACAGACATGTAGACTAGAATGGATAAGAACAATTAGTAACAATTTTCCTAATGAAAGTGAAGAAAAATTAGTAATTATGGCTACAGTAATTAGCCCTAATATACACTTATACCTGAATGTCTAGTCACCTTTAAAAAGCATGCTATTATCTCTTGTGAAGAGTGTTTTTCCCTGAGTTCTGACTTGCCATTTATTCCTGTTAACATAAAACTATGCAAATGTTCTACTAAACATTTCTATTACTTACAACGGCTGGGTGGGCTGATGTCTGTGACAGTCAAAGTAGGATTGTCTATGTCACTTCCCCTTCTTCTTATTCGACTGTCCTCATACTCTGGGGTGAAGATGCTGCTTCCACTACTAGTGCTTAAGGAGTGATCAGTAGGACTGAAACTCACAGGAGACCGGAAGCTGGTGCCCTGGGTCCTTCTAGCTCTTGGAAAAGTCTTACGACCTACAAAGTGAAAAGAGAATTAACTTACTCCTTCTATTAATGTACTACACTTTTAGGATATTTAAGCATCTATAGTGTAGAATAAGAATCAGCCTTGAAACATAAGGCTGAAAAACCTGAAGTAACAATGACTATGTGTGCCCTGCTATGGAAAAATGCACATACACTCATGTGCACAAGAAAGCCACAGAAAAAATTCTTCACTTTCACAGAAGAAAAACAATTTCATTTCCAATAATGACTTTAAAATAAGCATAAAAGCAAACTGGAGAGTTACAGGTAGCAGAGAGATACTGTCGATCCTGGCTGGCTCTTTTAGTTTGTTTTGTCAAGTTGATACAAGCTGGAGTCATCTGGGAACAGGAAATCTCAATCTAGAAACTACCTCCATCTTATGGGCCTGTAAGCAAGTCAGTGGGGCACTTTCTTAATTAATGATATGAGTGAGAGGGCCCAGCTCACCATGGGTGGTGCCACCCCTGGGCAGATGATCGATCCTGGGTTGTATAAGAAAGCATGCTGAGTAAGCCATGAGAGCAAGCCAGTAAGCAGAATTTTCCCATGGAATCGGCTTCAGTTCCTACCCTGACTTCACTTCATGGTGGGTTGTAGCCTGCTAAGTGAAATAAACCCTTTCATGACCAAGTTGGTTTTGGTCATGGTGTTTATCACAGTAGCAGAGAGCAAACTAAGACACTGATACATCCACATTTATTCAGAAGAGCAAAGAAATGGAAACAGTCTAGATATCCATCAAAAGGTAAATGGAAAATGAAAATGTAATGCACACACTGTGGCTGTTTGAATAAAAATGCCCCAGCAGACTCATATATCTGAAAGCCTGGGCCCAGGTGATGTACTGTTTGGAAACAATTAGGAGGTGTGTCACTGGGGGTAGGCTTTGAGGTTTCAAAAGCCCACAACAGGCTCAGCTTTTCTGTCTGCTGCCTGCAGATCTGAGGCTCTCAGACACTGCTCCTCCACCTTGCCTGTTTGCCTGTCTACTGCCATGCTCCCCACCACGATCATGTACTAAATAAACCTCTGAAACTGTAAATAAATCCCAGTCAAATGCTTTCTTCTATAAGCTGCTTTGGCCATGGTGTCTCTTCACAGCAACAGAACGGTAACTAAGACACACAAACAGTGAATTTTTTTTCTGCTGTAAAGAAAAATGATATTTGTAGGAAAATGGATGGATCTAAAACTTTATTAAGTAAGGTAACCCAGATTCAGAAAGACAAAAAACACATAGTCTCTCTCACAGGCAGATTCTTAAATGATATGGGATGCCCTTCTGTATATATGTTGCTTTTACTGGTTGATGAATAAAGCTGTTTGGGCCAATGGCTTAGCAGAGTAAAGCCAGGTAGGAATCAGAACAGAGATATAGAGAGAGAGTAGGCAGAGTCAAAGAGATGCCACATAGCTGCCAAAGGAGACAGATGCCAGAACCTTACCAGTAGGCCAAAGCCTTATGGTGATATACAGATTAATAGAAATGGGCTAACTTAAGATGTAAGAGTTATTAGCCTGAGCTAAGAGGCCAAACGGTGTTGTAATTAATACAGTTTCTGTGTGATTATTCGGGCCTGGGTGGCTGGGAACAAAAAAAACAGTCTACACTTAACTTTTAATGTTTATATGCATGCATATATGTGGGTATGAACATAGTTACAGATTATGAACTAAACAGGAGATGACAAGAGGAAAGGATGTTGAAGAAGTGGGGAAGGACAAAAAAGCAGGGGAGGAGGGTAGAGGGAAAAAGCAACAAAAATCAATTTTGTTTGAAAAATGCTATAATGAAACCTAATACTCTATATTTTGTATGCTAATTTTTAAAAGTTATAACATTTTTAAATTTATATATACAGATGTATGTAAGCCAGTCTCAGTGAAATGTTTTCCTTTAGAAGAGTTGTCATAACCACAAAGTCTCTTCACAACAATAGAACAAGACAAGTTTGGTATACATGTGCACATGCATGTGGAGACGCAAGGTCAACAATGGGCATCTTCTTCAAACCTCTCCACCTCTACTATCTTGTTTATTTATGTATGTATGAATTTACTTATTTAAGACCAGGGCATAACCATGTAATTTATTCATGTGTTTGGTTTATTTAAGACAAGGTATAATTATGTGATTCTGTAACTCTGGCTGGCCTGAAACCCACTATGTAGACCAGAGTTGTCTCAAACTCAGAGATCCACCTGATTCTGCCTCCAAAGTGCTAGGATTAAAGGTGTGGGCAACATGCCCAGATGCCATCTTTACTTTTTGGAGTATTACTTTTGGATCTCTCACTAATTCAGCGAGACAAGCCAACCACTAATCTTCAGGAATCCTTTGCTCCACATCCTCTCCTCCAAGCTCAGTAAGAGACATGCACTGCTGTGCCAGCTTTTCTTGTGTTTGAGCAGCATATACTTTAGTGACTAAGACACCTTCTCAGACCCAATTTGTTTTCTTTTCTTTTTCTTTTTTTTTTTTTTTGAGACAGTGGTATAGGAGTTCCTTCTGTTTGTGTGTTGCTTTCATAGGATAATGAATAAAAAAACTGCCTTGGCCTAGTTGATAGGGTGGAACTTAGGTAGGCGGAGAAGATAGAACTGAATTCTGGGAGAAAGAAGCAGAGTGAGAGAACCACCATGGAGCCAACAGGTCAGACATGTTGAATCTTTCCCGGTAAGCCATGACCTCACGGTGATATACAGATTAATAGAAATGGGTTAAATCAAGATGTGAGAGTTAGCCAATAAGAGACTAGAGATAAGGGGCCAGGCAGTGATTTAAATGAACAGTTTCTGTGTGATTATTTCAGGTGTAAGTTAGCCGGGCAGCAGGGACAGAACAAAAGGACCCCTCCTTGTGCAACAGGACAGGGTTTCTCTTCGAGCCTGTCCTGGAACTAGCTCTTGTAGACCAGGCTGGCTTTGAACTCACAGAGATCTGCCTGCCTCTGCCTCCCAAGTGCTGATTCAAGGCATGTGCCATCACCACCCAGCCCAATTTACTTTCTTAAAGGGACAAGGAAATATGAATTGCACCCTTAGGGACTAAATTTCTGATTTCTGCTTTATACCATTTCCAATTATCCCTCTGTAATTAAACATAAATATCACAAGATGGCATAAAACTACTATATTATTTTGCTTTACTTATAACCTGATATTCTCAAAAAATTTTTTGGAGGGTTGACAAAGGACAAATTTAGGGCCTTGGGCAAGTACTTTACCACTGAGCTACAGCCCCAGCAAAAAAGGTTTGTTGGGTTTGTTTCTTTGAAACCTGGTCTCTCTATGTACCTGGCTGTCCTAAGAGTCACTATGTAGGCCTTGAACTCATAGAGATCTGCCTGACACTGCCTTCTGAGTACTGAGACTAAAGGCAAAGGTTTTTATTTTATTTTTCCTGGCAAAGGTTTTTATTTATTTATTTTTAACTGGAAAATTAAGTGACTCAAGAACAAATTATTTGGTCATCATAAATATGAGGCTTTTTAAATATGTAGTCATTTTTAAAATATTTGCTAATGTTAATCTGTTCTTATAGTCTCATTGTTCGAAACTTACCATCATTATACTCTTGATGATGATATGAAACATGATACCTTCTTGGATATGTTCCTCCTTTTCCAAACTTCTCAAAGATAGGGTTATCATAGTCTGTTAAGACATAAGAATGTTTTTAATAATGAAAAGCATATTTATCATTTTTAATTTTTTTCAAAAAAATTTTCTCTCCCAGCTAAAACATGACATAAACATTCAAGCACATGGAATTTATAGTCTAACCTGAAAACTCCTGATGATTATCTGGGTAGCTCTGTGCTCTAGGCATCCGTGATTTTGGATAGTTTTCTCTATAAATAGAAAATATAAGATTAAATTAAAAGAAGGTATGTAATAAAACATTTTAAAAAAATTTTTTAACCAATATCTGTATTTGTATGTGTGTTCATATTGTGTGTGTGTGTTTGTAAAGGAGCTCACATAAGTACTAACATAAAGTTTTAAAAAGGGAAACTTCTTTGAAACACTCATTTAGTACACACAGACAAAAAGCCAAGCTTTTAAAATCAGCTACTACATATAGGGGTAAGAATGGTACATTTGAAACCATGGAGGTTTGAAGCACCTGCATTTCAGTTTAATGCTGGAAAATATTTTTTCTAAAACTGTTTATGAATCTATATAAAAGACATATAATTTTAACTTATCAAACATTAATGACAAATTTTCAGGATGGAACACTACAAAATTTCTTTCTTTTCTTTGTAGGTGGGGTGGGTACGAGTACACGGAGTAGATCTCCCAAGGCAAGCACTGACAGACAGGCTTCACAGGTATGGGTGGAGGAGATAACAAGTGAAGCAAGCATCTGATACCAACTCTGTGCTTCAGAAGACTGCAAAGAGCAATGTCCTTCTGAGAACAAAAGAGGGTGCCCTCACAAATGCACATCATGCATACAAGGAACAAATAAAAAGATTTTTTAAAGAAACTGCCAAAACCAAACATGAAAAACTTTGCAACAGTTTCAAGAGCTGTCTTAAAATAAACATATTCTAAGTTTGCACTTGCTTCAAACAAGATTTTGACAACCATAAATAGAAAAAAAAATAATAAGACAGTAAAGTTATTGAATCTCATGAGGTTACAGGATTTATTCACTCCAGGAGCTGTGGCGCACGCCTTTGATCCCTGTACTCAGGAGACAGAGGTAAGCGAATTTCTGTGAGTTCAAGGCCAGCCTGGTCTACAGAGTGAGTTCCATGACAGACTCCAAAGCTATAGAGAAACCCTACCTCAAACCAAAAAGATTTATTCACAATATAGAAAACTTTATTTAATGTCAGTGTAGACAATTATCAATAAGCTACATTTTTTCAGAATGTAGAATAAAAGAATTATTGAAAACTTCATATATGTATCAACATGAACTAAAAGGCACACCAATAACCATAATTACCCATCCAAAGGACTATCGAGTGATGGACAGCTTCCTGAGCCAGAATTTTCAGGGCTGCTTAAAGACAATGGATCCAGCATCTAGGAAAATAAAGAGTTCCACCATGATTCTGCCTGATAATAACCAAAAGTTACTTTAAAAAAAAACTGCTTGTGACATAATATAACATAAACCTTATGCATTTAAAATATATGATTCAATGGCTTCTAGCATATCCAGAAATATACACAACTTTCCCCACAATTTCAGAACCCTTTTAGGACCTTCCGAAGAAACTCTGTAACAAACAGCAGTCACTTTCCAGAATTACTCATTTATAAACATTCCGAATAAACAAGCTGTGACAACAAAATTTTCTAAGGCAAAATACAGTGGCCCTGTTCAATTGAGATGAACCATACAGTGACTGCTCCATTAGATTTAAAATGCTGCAGTATGTGGGCGTCAGTGCAGGGTAAGGACCTGACAGCAACCCCACAAACCTCAGCTTCATAAAGTATTTATAATTTTACTCCATCTTTAAAGTGCTCATTAAGCAGGCAGTGGTGGTGCACGCACACCTTTAGCCCTCTACAGGCAGGTGGATCTCAGGAGTTCGAGGCCAGTCTGATATACAGAGTGAGTTCCAGGGCAGCCAGGGCTATACAGAGAAATCCTATCTCGAAAAATCAAAAAAGTAAAAATAAATAAATAAAATAAAATGTTCATTTAAAAAATCTGAATGATAGTAAATCTAAGATTACAAGCTAAATGTGTCATGGATGATCAATATAAGAAAATCAGATTATGGGGCTGGAGAGATGGCTCAGCCATTAAGAGCACTGGCTGTTCTTCAGAGGTCTGAGTTCAATTCCCAGCAACCACATGGTGGCTCACAACCATCTATAATGAGATCTGGTACCCTCTTCTGGCCTGCAAGCATTCATGCAGGCAGAACACCGTATATATAATAAATAAATAAAATCTTTAAAAAAGGAAAGAAAATCAAATTGTTTCAGTAATTTTACATACTAATATAAAAGGGCATATGTGAATTAATGAGAAGTTTCTAATATTTTTTCACTTAAGAAGATAGAGGATTACAGAAAATGTACACACACACACACACACACACACACACACACACACACACACCCACCCCACCCTAGGTATCTGCCAAATCACACTGGTCCTGATCAGTACATCTTCACATATAGTGAAAAACAGCATCTATCTGGCTTACTTGGTCCATGCTCTCCGGAATGAACTCTCCTTCACTGTTGATGCTAGTGAATGACCCATTCCGGGCGATCTCATGTAGTTCATCTGGAATGTATCCTGGGGGAGGGGAACTTCTATCTCTATTAGTGGAACCTCAAAAAGAAAAATTGTAAGTTTTATTACTGTCAGCAAGCAAACTAATTTTTGTTTCAATTTAATAGGTTACATTTTTAACCACATAGAAATAACATTAGCAAGTGAAATCTAGTGCTTATAGAAACTTAATCAGAATATTCAGGTTTAGAGCTTTTACAGCCTCTCTAAACTCTAAATTAACATTCTACAACCTCATTCGAATATGCTAATTTATACTAAAGTTTTTCAGACTGATGACAACCATATCATGAACTGATAACACACAAGAGAAACTTACATTAATGCCACTGTTTCTGAATTACCAAAGATAATTTGTATCTGCTATTCTTTGATATAATTTATTGCTGATATCATGATATAATAAAAGAAGAAGGGCTCTGTAATCAGGCATGGCTTAAAGTCTAGTGCAAGTTACCATCTTAGTGTCTTTGGCAACTGGTTTGTTTTACCATCAAAGTACACAGTATTACATCACCTCTTGGTAAGAATGCTGTGATGGTAAATTCATTCACCACAAACATATGTTGTGCACATTCGGTTCCATGATATTCTTTCTGATCACTCTCTTTAATCTTTAGAAACCTGAAGTGAGATTGCTTCCTAGTCATTTATGTCCTATTTTATATTTAGTATCCTATATCTTATTTTTTATTACTTAAAACTATGCTCTTGTGGCAAGCTATATTCCTTTCATTTAAATGTCTTCATAATTTCCCAGGTGTGCTGGCAAACACCTTTAATGCCAGCACCCAGGAGGCAGAGGCAAGCAGATCTCTTAAGTACAAAGCCAACCTTATCTACATAGAGTTCCAGATGAACCAGCCTATACAATAAGACTCTGCCCTATCCCTCTCCTCCAAAAACTTCATACTTTAAGAAAAAATGGAGGAGAGTCTGGCATTCATTTAGATAGTTCATTTAATTATTCACAAGTCTTATGAAACAATAATCTGCCTATTTTTACCTGGTTCATAGGAAATGATATTTTATTAACATAGTTTTCTGCTCTTCTTGCAGGTTTTTTAAAAGTAAATAGATACATAAGTGGTGTAAGCATTTAAATTCTATTTAAGTTTAAAGGAAAAGAAGCATATGTAAAGAGGTCCTTTATTAAGTAGAGAGAAGGAGCAAGAGAACACCTATTAAACATGCAGAGACCTCATCTGCTGTCCGAAAAGAAGCATGGGCTGAGTCAGGGTTCATGTCGGCTTTGTAACAGCTATGGTTACAGTTATAGCTGCATCCCTGATATTTCTACTCTTTCTGAATATTCTTTTTTTTTAAAATAAAAGAACAATATACTCAACTACTGAGAAGGAAGGCAGCTATAAAAATTTCTTCATCTGATTACCTGATATATTCTTAACATTGATTGTAATGGGCATATTAACACACTCATAGAAATTCTGCACAATTTTCAGTTTTTGTCTTATCCTGGCACCAAGTCAAACAACAAAATACTTATTAGTAGGTTAATAATGGAGAATTCAAAAAATGCATTTTAACTAGTGCATTTAAGCTTTTTGTGTCTAACAACTGAACGAAATGGCGGATTTTACTTCTACAAAGAAAAACTATATAGTTAATAGCAACTGTGCCTCCAGTTTGAGAAGCAAAGCCTACTTTAAAAGTACTCTGTTTGTGGCTTTAATCTACTGCTTCAAAGCAAGGGAAAAGGCACTGGCTTCATAGTGAGAGTGCTAGAAATAGTCTCTCACTTATTTTTTTTTTTTTAGTAATATCAAGTACATCTACTTAAGGATAAGCCGTGTCTATTTATGTATCATCTCTGTGGGTCATATCTCTAGTTCTCTGAAACAGACTCACGTGACACAAGACACTTAAAAAGAGAATGATCATAAAGCAGCTTATTCTAGAAAACAAAAGAACATAAACAACTCCTACTTTCTGACATGCTAATTTAATCTTTTCATTTATTGTTAACACCCTTCTTCTATTGAAGTCATTTCTAGATTTTCACCCAAATGTTTTCCTTTGTCCTGCTTGCTTGCTTTCTCTTTTACTTTCCCTTTCAAATCTATGCCTTCAATACAAGAGTTCATGCTACCTGGAGTGACTACATTCTATGCTGTATCTGTTAAAAAACAGCTGTTCTGCCAGGCAGTGGTGGCGCATGCCTTTAATCCCAGCACTCAGGAGGCAGAGGCAGGCGGATCTCTGTGAGTTCGAGACCAGCCTGGTCTACAGAGCTAGTTCCAGGACAGGCTCCAAAGCCACAGAGAAACCCTGTCTCGAAAAACCAAAACCAAAACAAAACAACAACAAAAACAGCTGTTCTTTAAGCAACAAACACTTTTATCTTGTCAAGCTTATTTTTGTATTTTTAATGATACTTTAAGAATTTATCTTGTTAGCCAGGCGGTGGTGCATGCCTTTAATCCCAGCACTCGGGAGGCAGAGGCAGGTGGATCTCTGTAAGTTCAAGGCCAGCCTGGTCTACGAGAACTAGTTCCAGGACAGGCTCCAAAGCTACAGAGAAACCTTGTCTCGAAAAAAAAAAAAAATTTTTTTATTGCCTTTATTTAGACGTACATGTGAGTGTACATGTATTCATGTGCATGCAAGTGCCAGAAGAGACCAGAAGATGGTGTTGGATCCCCTAGACCAAGAGACACAGATGGTTGTGAGCCACCTGACACTGGTGCTGAGAATCAAACATCAAACTTTGGTTCTTTCAAAGAACAATAAACACTTTTAACCACTGAGTCATCTCTTCAGCTCCTTGTAAAATTTTTTTTTTTTTTTTAATGGCAACAAGCATGGAGGGTTTAAACACCTCTGCCTACCCTGGCTCAATAAGGACACCTCACAAGATAGCACACAGGATCTTTATTTCTTTATGTCATAAGCTTGGGTACAAGGAATTCCTTATTCATGATAAATAAAACTAGATACAAGAAAAAATAACACAATCTAGTTATTCTTAGCCATTTTTATATTGATAGCATACTCTGGCAATACCTAAAACCTTAGAGAACTTAGAAATGAGAGTCCAGTCTATTCATAATGCCTTACTTACTGCCTTTCTTTACTCTTATCATTAAAACCTCTTCGAAATTTTATTTGAATTCCTGAATATTAAAATATTCTGTATAAACAAAAATTTTAAATTGGATATAGCTAGTCCTACATTATGTGAAATTAATTTCTCAGGAACAACAGTTAAGACAAAGTAGTTCAAGCATGTAATTTCAGAGAGCATAGAGACAAGGTGCTACTTATCAGGAATATATTTCATGTTACCATACATTAAAAGATGAGAAGGATTTGAAAAATCACTCAATTTCCTTATTCAGACCCTGGCTTTCTCACCTACTACAGATAGCGGCTTTTTCCTCTCTGCACCAAGTTGTGTATTATTCAAATCTTCTGATGATGGTGATGGTTCTAAATTAGTAGCCTAGAAGAGAAAAGGGCAATTAATGCTCTTCCCATTTGAGGCTTTCAACTGAATCCTCCTCACACAGCCTAGCTATTCTCCATTCTTGTTGGGACTTTTCAAATCTACTCTTACAAATTTTAATTTACCAGAAGAGTGGCACAAGCCTAATTGGAAGGCAAGAACAAGAAGATCTCTTGCATCCAGGAACAGAAAGGGAGGGAGGGAGGAAGGAAAGCGGGTGGTTGAAGGGAAGAGAGGATGAAGAAGACAAGATATTTCAGGGCCAGAAAGATGGCTTAGCAGGTTAAGCGTGCTTGCAGTTCAAACCCTGGAACCAACATGTGGGAAGAAGAGAACTGATCTTCTTCATACATGTGCCTGTGGCATGTGCACACTTCACCCCATCCACACTAAATAAATGTAAAAGGTAAAAATAAATAACGGACATTTCAATTCTAACATTATTTTTTCCAAGTTGCCAGTTTCTATTCATTTCACATGTATAATATATTCTTATCTGTAACTCTGACTGTATAGTTTCAGGGGAACAAGGATATTAAGTTATAGTAATGAAAAGTATATAAGTTCAATTTTGTAAACTAAATTTATAAATTATATAATTTATAAAATTAAATTTTATAAATTAGAATATATGAAATGATTACAAGTCTTAAAATCTTCAGTGAGAAATACAACCCCAATCATACCTGTGTACTTCCATTCATTACAAGTAATATCTTGAGACTCTTCATGTGAATACTCCGATCCAGCAGTTCCACAGCTTTGTCTAAGTCGTCTTGGGTAGTTAACGGAATTACCAGCTGAACAAAAAGAGACAGGAATCATGCAAACATCACATCAGGTCAAGCTCTTCCATGAGCAGCTCCATTACTGGGAAACTGCAAATCTCAAAACACCTTGTACTCTATACTACAATGAAAGTTTAAGGAGTATATACATCTCTATCCTCTATTCTACAAATCTGTAATGCCTACCCCATAAAAGGTTACAACTCACAAATCATAACATTAGGCCAATAAAAAGTATTTTCCAAAGATTAAAAAAAATTAACTAAAAATTTTAAGATCCCACACAGAGTAAGAAAGTCCAGTTACTATCTAATACAGTTCTAATCTCAAGATTAAAATGGGTTTCCCAAAAATATAATGAGCCCTCAAGACCATATGTACTGACCCCAAACATAAATAACATAGAAATGGGGCCTGAAGACATGGCTCAGTGGTTAAGAGCACTAGTTGTTCTTCCAAAGGACCTAGGTTCCATGCCCAGAATCCACAACTGTCTATAATTCCAGTTCCAGGAATCTGGTACCCTCACACTGACACACATGCAGACAAAACATTCATGCACAAAAAAATAAATAAAAATATTTAAATATATATAGGAATAAAAAGCATCCTAAACAACATCCAATGATCCTAGGTTTTAATGAAGTTGACTCCCAAAGCTCTATAGGCCCAAGGAAAGTAAATTGACTATGTACATAGAGTAAAAGGAAAAAAACGAAAGCAGAAAATGGTGAGGTGATGCCTATTTCATCCTACTGTATATTCTTACTCAATTATTTTCATAGTAGCACCTCCACTTAATAGGGTAAAATTTACAAACGTCACGTTTCAGTCATCTAATGTACCACTCTTTTCCTAACTAGTCACCAAGTGAAAATACAGGCTCTTACATGAACACATTAACTGTCCAAAATAAAGACTACTAAAGTGAAACGGCACAAATTTACCTCATTGTTGGTATAGTGTAGATCCATAGACTGCCCAAAGGCAACTTTAGACTTAGACCTCAGATCTTCTAGTTTAACTGGTCTGGTAACCTGCAGGATTCTACAAGAAAATAATTTTAAAATATTTTATTTTCTTTGTAATAAACAATATACTTACAACAGTTGTTTCACTATATGAAAAAATTAAGGTCTAGAAAGATGGCTCAGCAGTTAAGAGCACTGGCTCTTCCATAGGATCCAGGTTCAATCCCCAGCACCCACATGACAGCTTACAACTGTCTGTAACTCCAGGGGATCTGACACCTTCGCACAGACATACACACAGAGAAAACACCAGTGCACATAAAAAAACACATAAATTAAAAAAAAATCTGGGAGGTGGTGGCACACACCTTCAATTCCAACACTGAGAGGCAGAGGCAGGCAGATCTCTGTGAGTTTCAGGTCTACCTGGTCTACAGAGCAAGTTCCAGGACAGTCAGGGATACACAGAGAAACCAAGTCTCAAAAAAACAAACAATGAAAAAAAAGTAAAAATTATAACACACTTTTAATAAAATACAAAAAATATTTCAATATAAAATTTAAAAAAGAACCACTAAAATTTGTTCTATGCTAATTTATAATTTTTAAAAGATTCTCAAAGTTTAATTCATAATCACATAAATATTGAAGACCAGTGTAAAGCATCCACTTAGGAAAGTGAATTTAATTAACGATGTGACATATTTGTAACAGAATGCAGTGAAATTGATAAGAATAGTAAGTTATCCATTCTGTGAAGATCAAATTTGATTTCTGGATCTTATTAATTCAACATTTTAGCACATTTACTATATAAGCAACTCTAAGACATCTTAAAGGGACTGAAGTGAAATAAAATTATGGTATTTGCTTCTTCTATTCCTGAGGCCTGGCCAGCCCAGAGAACATGCACTAAGTCTAGAGAGAACCATGTTAGATTAGCTTCTCAGGGAAGAAGCCACTTCTGTGCTCTTTTTATATAGTATTAGGGCATATCACATACTAATCCACTTCTGTGCTCATTTTATATAGTATTAGGGCATATCACATACTAATCCAGAGCTGAGGAAATGGAAAAGCTAGCAAAGACCCAGAAAATAATTTCAAACAGGGAATACATTATTAGACAATAGGTTTTTGTTTGTTTGTTTGTTTGGTGTGGTTTGGTTTTGGTTTCTCAAGACACGATTTCTCTGTGTAACAGCTCTGGCTGTTCTGGAACTTGCTCTGTAGAGCAGGCTGGCCTCGAACTCACAGAGATCCACCTGCCTCTGCTGGGATTAAAGGCGTGCACCACCACCTCATGGCTTAGATAATAGTTTTACAGTTTGTCAGGTATACTTTTTTTTTCCCAGTATCTCTGGTGAATTATATTCACATCTTCAAGTTAATAACTTATGAGCCATTTTAAATTCCTTAAGACTAACAAGCCTTCATTAACATCATGAGACATTAATAACAACAACAACAAAAAAATAATACCTCCTATTAGATCTTTTTGTCAGTTATTTCGCCCTGAGGTACAAATACTAGTCGAACACCAGGCATAAGGCTAGGCTTACAATCATGCTAAATAGTCTGCAGTCACCACTCCAACTAACTTGTACAACATTATTAACAAAACACATGTCATAGCACTGAAATCTCTTGAGAACACTCAAAAATTGAACTCAGTAAAAATAAGAGAAAAATTTTAAAGTGTGTAGTATGAGACAATCTTATTTACTTCCCAATATTGCAAAGCAAGCACATTCAGTATTTCCAATGGTCAGAGCAGGCACCTGACATATTCTATTTCTCTTCAGTCTAAGTGAGTGTCACATATTACCAAAGACTATTCCATTTTTAATTTTAAAATCACAAAACTTCATTCAAATCTAAAAAGAATCTTTAATAGCTTAATTGGAACACACATTTTATTATATGATTTAATTGATGTGTAACATTTCCTTACTTACCTTTTTTCTCCTCTGTGTTCAAATTTGACTCGGACATCATTCTATAATAAAATGAAGATATTAGTCATTAGCCTACTCATTGAACATAGAGCAGAAGAGAGGGAATTTCATTTTCAAAGTATAATTCTAATCACCTGATGTCTGTCAAAAAAACTGAGGTGAGATTACACTGTCAGATCTGACAATAAGGAAAGAGCACCAATGTGCTCAAATGACCTGAACCTAAGGACATACAGAATGCTATACTATAGTTCTTCCTCATCTGTATGTTTCAAGGCTTCTGAACATATGCTTGTTGTTTGGCTTGGTTTTTCCTTATTAAATTCAGAACTTTCTCCTTTTCTCTTAAAGGAAGTACTTTAAAGCTTCTTTTCTGAATGTTCCAATTGTCAGTCTCTTTTCTCTCATATTTCAGTAGTCAATCCCATAAGTTAAATAGCTTCTAAGTAACAAACATGGATATACAACATGGATACAACACACACAGAGGTAGAATTCATGTTCTAAGCAAAGTACAGCAGGATAGTGTGAGATTTCACTGTGCTACTTCAAATTGCATGAAATTTAAAACTTATGATCTGCTTAAGTATACAACATCATAGCTCTTATTTTCTGACCTAAGCCGACCATGAGTAACTGAAACTATGGGAAGTAAAAACAGACATAAGAGGAACTCTAAAATTCTGCTTTCCATGCTTTCTATCTCATACTAATTTTGTTTATAGGAATCAAAATCATCACATTTCTAAGTATCCAGAAGAGACTTCTGGGGAAACAAATTGTTTATCTTAGATGCTTGAAGAATAGGTAAAACTATAACTTATGCAGTTATTATATAGCTTTTAAAACATGTATTAATTTTTTCTTTTGTCATTTCAATATTCTACCTACACACAGCATTTATACTATATCACATTAAATGTTGTAGACATAAGACAAAATTAAAAAAGCAAACATACCAGATAATTTACTAAACACAACATTTGATTCAAAGTATAAAAGAAGTCTTTACAAGATCAGGCTATGAAATGAAAGTTATTCATAAAACAACAAAATATACTTACTAAAATATTACTGGTCTTGGGACTAGAAAGATGGTGCGGTGGGTAACACATACTGGTCTTGGGACTGGAAAGATGGTGCAGTGGATAACACATACTGGTCTTGGGACTAGAAAGATGGTGCGGTGGGTAACACATACTGGTCTTGGGACTGGAAAGATGGTGCAGTGGTTAACACATACTGGTCTTGGGACTAGAAAGATGGTGCAGTGGGTAACACATACTGGTCTTGCAGAAGACACAAGCTCAACTCCTAGCACTCATGTCAGACAGCTCACAACCACCTCTAATTCCAGCACTAGGGGTTCCAGTACTGCTGGTCTCTACAGGCACCTACAATTTCATCCACATACCGACACAGCCACACAAATACACATAATTTAAAAATAATAAAAATGAAATGTTTTAGGTATTATTGAAATAGATACCTGTTTTTTTGGTGATGAAGGTTTTGTTTTTCTGGTTTCCTGTAAAGATAATGCTGGCCGACTAGCCTTATGAAGGACAACCAAATCTTGCATGATTGAATTCAAAGCTTGCTGATCATCTGGGTATTTTTTAAAAGAACACATATAAAAAACTGTAATTTCAACATATATTCATCATAGACAAGAAGCAGAATTTATAATGGAATTGAACTTAAAAATGAATTAGCTGGACTAGAGAGATGATGGCTCAGCAGCTAAAAGGGCTTGCTACTCTTCCAGAGTATCCAAGTTTAGTTCCCAGTACTCACCCGTGACTCTAGAATCCTGTACACTCTTCTGGCCCTTATGGGCACCCCCAAACATGTGGAACATACTCAATAGATTATATAAATTGGTTGCTGCTATTGCTGTTGGAGACAGGGTCTCTCTATGTAGCCCTGGCTGTCCTGAAACTCACTATGTATATCAGGCTGGCTTTGAATTCACAGGGATCCACCTGCCAAATGTTGTGTTATAAGTAAATACAAAATACCACCTCTGAGAACAACTGCACAAGACTCAAGTTCAACATAAACCAAGTGTCCACACATGAGACATTTATTTTTGTTTTAAATATTTTAGTTGTTATTTTATATTATTTCTATTATATTTAATTGAGTGTATTATGTGTTTGTGTGTGGATGAGTATATATGAGTGCAGGTGCCCATGGAGGCCAGAGGTGTTAATCCCCTAGAGCTGTACTCTTCACTGCTGAGCTCTCTCCAAGCCCTATACATGAGACATCTGTAAGGAAAGTAAATGCCATTCTAATTCATTTACTGATTTAACACCTTGAGTCAAAACAGCCCAGCTGGAACAAATTCTTTTCTATGACTGCCAAATGAAACATCAGACATCAGAAACCTTACTAAAAATGAGTAAAAATATAAACCTTATTTAAACATCATCTTCCTTTAGCATTTATATATTCAAAACACAGACCTCACCTTAGAGATGTGTTCCTAGATGTGATACTTAAAACTATCAGAAAAGCTCTCTCTGGACACTGCCTACTAATGCTCTGAAGGGTTCTCTCAAACTTCTCCCAAAGACTACAAACATAAAAGTATTTATCAGGCTGGAGAGATGGCTCAGTAGTTCAGAGCACTGGCTGCTCTTCCAGAGGACCCGGGCTCAATTCCCAGCATCCACACGGCAGCTCACAACTGTCTATATCTCTAGTTCCAGGGTTTCTGACACCTTCACACAGACATACATGCAGACAAAATATCAATGCACATAAAACAAACACATAAATTATGAAAAAAAAAAACAAATTGAAGTATTTCTCAACAAAGACCAATAACAATGTGGAGCTGAAGAGATGGCTCAGCAGTTAAGAGCACCAGCTCTTCCTGCAGAGGAGTGGGGTTCCATTCCCAGCCCCCACACGGTAGCTCACAACTGTAACTCCAGACAATCCCATAACCTCTATTATCCACTGTAGGCATCAGGCAAAAAAACACAAAATTTTATTTAAAAGCAAAAATACAAAATAAATTCATTTCTTAGAAAACAGAGGCCAGCCAGGAAGTGGTGACGTGCGCTTTTAATCCCAGCACTGAGGAAGCAGAGGTAGGTGGCTCTCTGTGAGTTCAAGGCCAACCAGGTCTACAGAGCAAGTTCCAGGACAGCCAGGGCTGTTACATAGAGAAACCCTGTCTCAAAAACACACACACAAAAAAAAAAACCCCAACAAACAAAAACAAAAAAAAGTTAGGATCCTTAATTCCACACTGGAATGAGAATCTACTACTTAAATGTACCTGTCTTGTTCTGATTATTTTGATTAAAAAAAAATCTTTAGCACTTGAATTTAGGCATTTTCATATACTCGTAACACAATGTCCAAACAAATACCTAAGAAAGCTTTAGCTCCAATCTCTTTTCATGCCCACATATATTTATTTCCATGTTAAGAAAACAAATACTTTTTATCATATATGTAAAAAAGGAAAAGATCATTTAACAAAATTCAGGTCTTAGGAAGGTCTTGCCAAGGTGGAAACTGGAGATTCTGGCAAGACAGATGGATGAGAGCTAACAATACCACAAACTACCAAACATAGTGTGCACACACTAACTAGAAAGGACCGTCTTAATAACTCTAGTTAGGAATGCCTGTGATAGCCATGGGATGCTCGACAGATGAGACAGGTAACAGGTATCAGAAGGGTCATGGATTGATCCAACAGGGAGTGAAAATATCTTGAGGATCACAGACTAAGCACAGGCACAAAAAAGAAGCAGATGTTTGACACCTGCACTCAATTGAGCATAAAAACAGAAAAGGGTTGGGAATTAATTTCAAATAACTTTTATTAGGAATTCTTAATTTGAGCCAGGCATGGGGGCACACACCTTTAATCCCAGCACTCAAGAGGCAGAGGCAAGGAAGATCCTTGAGTTTGAGGCTAGCCTGGTCTAGAAAGTGAATCCCAAGGACAGCCAGAGCAATACAGAGAAGCCCTATCTCTAAATGATAATAATAAAAACAAACAAACAAAAAGAAATACTGAATTTGATAGATTGTATACATATTCATTATATATTAATATTCTCAAAAATTCAAGTATCTGCGATTCCTATTGTGTGTGTGTGTGTGTGTAATTTCTTTGTTTTGAGACAGGGTTTCATTATGTAGTCTAGAACTTTATGTAGTCCAGGATGGCCTTGAACTCAGAGATCCCCTGCCTCTACCTCCTCAGTGCTGGAATGAACTACATGCTCCAAGACATCCATCCAGCATGTGATGGCCACTTTTAAACAGTCATGATTTTCTGTGAGTACCCCAGTATTTATTTTTTGTTTGTTTGAAATAATAATTATACCATTTCCCCATTCCCTTTATGTATTTTTAGGCAATGACTGTTCTTTGTCTTGTAACTAGAGTGTATATTGTTTCAGAAGGGTTATAAAAATCAACTTACTATATAAATCGCAGTGCAAATGAAAGAAATAAAAGTGAGATGCAAAGAGGAGTCAGTAAAAGTGTGCCCAATTTGGAGCTCCTAGAGACCTACTTAAGAGTGGAGAACCTGGACTATCAGGGGACACTGCGTTCAAAGCTACAAAGAAGAGGAAGAATAATTTTAAAAGTGGTAATGTGAAGCTTTGGTTTACACACCTAACCCAACCTTACACAGAGTGAGAGTATGCTGAGCCCTCAAAAACTAGACTTTCTAAGTGTCTTTTTAACCTCTACAACCTCTGTGTGTGTGTGTGTGTGTGTGTGTGTGTGTGTGTAATATTTCTTCCTAAGCCTTAAAATCCATTAAGAAAAATGCTAGCTAAATCTCCTATATCACAGATATCAATCTACTATATCATAAATTTCTAAATAAATTTATAGGATAAATATTCTCTCCCTCATCCTATTCTTTAGTTATAAATATTTTTAAATGCTTTTAACTTAAACTTACCCATTATGACGACCAGCTTAGTAATTTGGAAATTAGGAAAATGGTTCTCCCATCAACATTATTTATTGCCTGAAAAGGAAAGAAGATGAACACATTAATTAATAACAACCAAGAAGAGGTAACCCCAAAAAGGAAAATAACAGTATAACTGACACTAATGAAGGATATGAGTGTGTACACTAGAAAAAACCCCTGAACTGTACACCAGCCCCAATTAAATGTTTTCCTTTGTAAGAGTTATTGTAGTCATGGTCTCTTCACAGCAATAGAAACCCCAAGACAGCTGTCTTTATCTTGTGCAGATCATGTAGAATATGCTTTACAATTTAAAATATTTTTAAAGGAAGAAATGAATAGTAGCTAATTAAATTATTTTATATTTTAAGATTAAAATATAATTACATCATTCCCTCTTCCCTTTCCTCTATCCAAATAGTCCCATGTAACCTTCCTCCCCTTTTGTGTCATGGCCTTTTAAAATAGTTGAGTGTGCATGTGCGTGTGTGTGTGTGTGTGTGTGTGTGTGCATGCATGCGTGTATTCATATTCCTATATACAATCTGCTCAGTCTGTATATATTATTTGTATGACTATTTGGTATTGGATAACTATTGGGAGTCAGACTGAACCAAGACTTTCTCAGAAACCCAGATGAAAGGACAAAGGGAATGTTAGTTCTGAATCCTTGTCGAGGACTAGACTTGGCCAGGCCAGTCTGGGTATAAGAACAAATATTTAGAATGCTGTTAGGGATTGTGCTGGTTTAGCAGAGTAGAGAATTAGGTTCTCCTCCAAGATCCATGATTTCACAGGCCCTGAGTAGCTGGTTAGGTTTCCAGTACTAGACATGAGTTTCTATTTGTTGAGTTGGTCTTAAGTCCAATTAGAGCGCTGTTGGTTACCACCAACGTATGTGTACCACTACTGCATCCTTAGGGTCGTCATACCATGCTGGCTGTTGTCATGGTTCATAGACACTGGTAGCTAAATTGTTGGGGGTCTTTATGGGGGGACTGATGTTTGGTTGGTTGGTTTGGTTTTTCAAGATAGGGTTTCTCTGTGTAGCCCTGGCTGTCCTGGGACTCACTCAGTAGACCAGACTGGCCTTAAACTCAGAGATCAGCCTGGCCTCTGCCTCCTGAGTGCTGGCATCAAAGGTGTGTACCACCACCGTCTGGAAATAATTCTTAATCAAAACATTTGAAATTCTTGTAAATTTTTCCATACTATCAGAAGTTCTTTTCCAACTTCTTGTTTGAAGTATAATTTTCCACTTCTTTTCCCAACCTCTCAAAATAGAAAGAAGGAAGGAAGGAAGGAAGGAAGGAAGGAAGGAAGGAAGGAAGGAAGGAAGGAAGGAAGGAAGGAAGGAAGGAGAAGGGAAGGGAAGGGGATTCTGCAAATGAACTGAGCAGATATCTACTATCTATGTAACTTAGTAAAAGGGTAGTTGATTGCTATGAGAACTCCTTCAGCCAATAGCCTTTAAGATACCAGCCCATTTGGGCATGGTCTCTTGAACTACAAATGTAGATATAAACTTTGCATGGTATCTCTCTCAGCTGCTGGATTAGGTTCCTGTTCCCTACTCATGCAGAGGACTGTGATCTGTGAGTCTACCCCTAAATAAAGAACCCTTTATTATACTCAAATCTGAGCTATTGTGAGATTATAGTGTCCATTTACATCTGGTGCCCATGTGAATCCCAACTCCACACCTACCAGAATCAGGACAAAAGGTCCACAGCTAAGAGGTCTCCCAGCCCAGCCCACCTGGCTTGATTTCATCTACTAAGTGGTTTTTTTGTCAAAACCTTGCCACAGTGGAATTACCGTGCAACGATTTGGCAATTTCCTGGGCTTGCATAAGCTCCCCTGACCCCACTGCTTTCCCTGCTATGTGGCAACATGTGCAGCTTCTGGTTTGTGTTCCCCAATCACGAGCTCTATTCCTTGATATTCTGTCCACCAAAAAACTCTCTCCATGTACAGAATTGATTTAATTGCCAAGTAAACACCTTTTATTCAAATAATATTATTTCCTTTCTCAGGTCTTCGATGGGGTTGAAGACTAAAATAGTAGTAGTTACTTTCCTCTCATGAATTGGTCAAGCTATTTCTAATATAAGACTTAGACTCCTTAGAATAGGATAATTATTGAAACATTTAGCATATGTTTCTTGCTTGATATTGTTTATGCTGGTTGTAATTGTAATTTTTTATACTTGATATTTATTATTATTGTACATAGTTTTGTATTAGGTTTAGAACTCTCTTATTTAAACAAAAGGGGGAGGTACTGTGGGAACTCCTTCAGCCAATACCCTTTAAGATACCAACCCACTTGGGCGTGTTCTCTTGTACTATAAATGTATATGTAACGCGTGAGTGGGTTCTCTCTTTTGGATGCTGAATTTGGATACTGTTCCCTACTTGTGCAGAGGACTGTGATTTGTGAGTCTAACCCTAAAGAACCCTTTATTATACTCAATTATAAGCTACTGTGGGACTGCTTTATAGCGTCCAACTACACTTGATAACTTGTTTCCTTATACAATCAATAAAAGAGACATGTGTATTTTTCAACCATATATCTATACTTCTTGGGAATGTATGATTATAATTCTGTGGAAGAAATAATTTGTCAATATTCACTAGCTTGTAAAACTAATTTCAAGAGCTTATACATAAAAACAATGAAATGTTTTTTAATATTGGTAAAGGAAAAAATATCCATTAGCATTTCATCAGCAGTGCCCCACTCTACACGTCTCCTTAGTCTACTTCAGAATCTAGTCTCCGGCATGGCTGTCATATGTGCATGTCATTTGAAGTTCCACTTCACACTACTGCTCTTTTCATCCTATCACACTTTGAGAAGCATCTTTTCCTATAGTAACAACAACTACTACCTATAAGCAAACTGATAATCCCCAAATACACCTCTGGTGCCTAGATAGATAAGCTTTCCGTTACTTAAATATTTCCATTGTCAGTCATCTGCAGAGGATGCTGAAGAGTCTATGATGGCTTCTCTTTCCTCCAGATTAATTATATAATTAATATACAATAATTATTACTGTAATATATAATTATTAATATATTAATATAATTACACAATTATAATATTTGATATAGCAATATGCTGAGAAGATGAAGCTCTCAGTCATCACTCCTGAATTTCACCTCACACATACAGGATTTTCTCATAAGGTTGTCAGATTATCAAAATGGAAAACGTCATAATCACAGGATGCTGAAGAAAGTATTCAGAAGCACTTGGGCTAAATTATGCACAAAAATGAATAAATAGTGTTTTGGTTCTAACTAAAAATCTTAAAGTTCTTTAATATAAACAGGCCCAGAAGTGACACACTGGCAGAAATAATACACAATGTCATGAATTCTGTTGCCAAAGCTAAAGTCAAGGAGATGAAAGAGAGATGTTAAGTGGCTTGGAAGTTTGTTTCATGTTTTGAGTTTTGTTTTGTCTTTATATGCTCTGTTTTGTCACTCTGGGGATTGAACCTAAGGCCTTGAAAATATGAAAGAAGAGATCTATCAGTAAGCTACATCACCTATGCTACAAAAAATTTAAAAAGTTCTACATATGAACACAACACACAAATAAATAAAAGTGATACAAAACTTAAAACATACCATATGTATAGGAACAGTAGCAAGAATGAAAACCAAAAATATCATTAAACTACCTAAGAAACTACTAACCCCAACCACCCCTCCCAAAGACAGCAAGGAAAAAGAAAAAGGAGAATAAAAACCTGCCTACCTGGAAGTCTAGGTTGTACAGAAAGGGTAATAGGTACAAGTGCACATGCTGAGGTAACAGTACATGTGTACAGGTCAGAGGACAGCTTGCAGGACCTGGTTCTCTTTTTGCACCTTGTGGATCCCAAGGACCAAACTTGGATAAATGGGCTTGGTTGCACATTCCTTTACCTGTGAAGCCATCTCACCAGCCCCCAATCTAGAATTCTAGAACCTGGAAACATACTTTTCAAAACTAAGGGCGAATAAGTTCTAAAAATGAGAGGAAAATAAAGACTTCCAGACATTAAAACAACAACAACAAAACAACCTAAAGGAACTCACGACGAGAAAACCTAAAATGAAGAACAAAAAAAAAGTAAAGAGATTAATTTGAGGAGAAGGAAAATTGAGGAGAACTGCAGAAGACATGAGTTCTATTTTATGGTAGTTTTAATGAGAATGACCCTCAGAATAATAGTGACTTACCGCAAGCTTATAATAAACATCAACTTAAATGGAGAGAAACTCAAAACATTTTCACTAAAATCAGAAACAGATAAAGTTGTCCATCCCCTCCATACTTATTCATTATAGTACATGAAGTCTTAGCTAGAGCAATAAGACAACTGAAGGAGACCAAGGGAATAGAAATAGGAAGGGAAGAAGTCAAGGTATCTTTATTTGTAGATAATATGATTATATAATGTTTATATACATAAGTTACACTAAAAATTCTGCCAGGAAGCTCCTACAACTAGTAAACAGTTTCATTTAAGCAGGACGTTACAAAATTAATACATAAAAATCAGTAACCTTCCTATACACCAGTGTTTCTCAATTTTCCTAATGCTGCAATTCTTTAATATAATTCCTCATGTTGTGGTAACCCCCCAAACCACAAAACTATTTTCATTGCTACTTCATAACTGTAATTTTGGCTACTGTAATGAATGGTGTATAGGGACAGCCTTAGGCAACCCTTGTGAAAGGGTCATTCAACACCACCACCCCAAAACTAACCAAAAGACAGAGAATATCCAAATTAACAAAATCAGAAATGAAAAGGGGGACATACCAACAGACACGGAGGAAATACAGAGAATTATCAGGTCATATTTCAAAACCTGTAACCACAAAAGTTAGAAAACATAAAGGAAATGAGCAACTTTCTGGATAAATATCACTTACCAAAATTAAATCAAGACCAGATACGCAAATTAAACAGACCTATAGGAAATAGAAACAGTAATCAAAAGTCAACAAAAAAAAAAAGCCCAGGACCAGATGGTTTCAGCTCAGAATTCTACAAGATTTTCAAAGAACTAATACCAATACTCCTCAAATTGTTCCACACAATAGAAGCGAAGGAACATTGCAAAACTCTTTTTATGAGGCTACAATTACCCTGATAACCAAACCACAGAAAGAAATTACTAAGAAAGAGAATCACAGAGCAATCTCACTCATGAACAATGATGCAAAAATATTAAATAAAATATTGGCAATTGAATCCAAGAACACATCAGAACCATCATCCACCATGATCAAGTTGGCTTCATCCCAGACATGCAGGGATGATTCAACACACGAAAATCTGTCAATGTAATCTACTATATAAACAAACTGAAAAATAAAAGCCACATGATCATCTCATTAGATGCCGAAAAAGCTTTCAACAAAATACAACATCCCTTCATGATAAAGGTCTTGGAGAGAGCAGGGATACATAATAAAGGCAATATACCATAAGCCAACAACCAACATCAAACTAAATGGAGAGAAACTCCCAGCAATCCCATTGAAATCAGAACCAAGACAAGGAAGTCCACCCTCTCCACATCTATTCAATATAATTCTTGAAGTCCTAGCTAGAGCAATAAGACACCAAAAGGAGATCAAGGGGATACAAATCAGAAAAGAATAAGTCAAACTCTCACTATTTGCTGATGATATGATAGTGTACATAAGTGACCCCAAAAATTCTAGCAAGGAACTTCTACAACTCATAAAAACTTTCAGTAAGGTAGCAGGATACAAGATTAACTCAAAAAAAAAAATCAGTAGCCCTCCTGTACACAGATGATAAAATTAAATCAAGACCAGATAAGCAAACTAAACAGACCTATAACTGCTGAAGAAATAGAAACAGTCATCAAAAGTCTCCCAAGCAAAAAAAGCCCAGGACCAGATGGTTTCAACTCAGAATTCTACAAGACTTTCAAAGAGGAACTAATACCAATTCTCCTCAAATTATTTCACACAATAGAAACAGAGGGAACATTGCCAAACTCTTTTTATGAGGCTACAATTACCCTGATACCCAAACCACAGAAAGACAATACTAAGAAAGAAAATTACAGACCAATC
>PVIU01022949.1:0-28403 GCA_004026605.1 Ondatra zibethicus | reverse complement strand
CTATACTTATATCTAACAAAATCGACTTCAAACTAAAATCAATCAAAAGAGACGGAGATGGACACTTCATACTCATAACAGGAAAGATTCATCAAGATGAAGTCTCAATCCTGAATATCTATGCCCCTAATATAAAAGCACCCACATATGTAAGAAAAACATTACTAGAACTCAAAGCTCACATCAAACCCCACACACTCATCAGTGTTTTTGATCTTGGCCATTCTTACAGGCGTAAGATGGAATCTCACAGTTGTTTTGATTTGAATTTCTCTGATGACTAAGGATGTTGAACATTTCCTTCAGTGTCTTTCAGCCATTTTAGGTTCCTCTGTTGAGAGTTCTCTGTTTAGGTCTGTACTCCATTTTTTTAAATTGGATTATGTGTTCTTTTGGTGTGCAATTTCTTGAGTTCCTTGTATATTTTGGAGATCAGACCTCTGTCTGATGTGGGGTTAGTGAAGATCTTTTCCCATTCTGTAAGGCGTCGTTTTGTCTGTTCACCATGTCCTTTGCTTTAGAGAAGCTTTTCAGTTTCAGAAGGTCTCATTTATTAATTGTTTCTCTCAGGGTCTGTGCTGCTGGGGCTCTATTTAGGAAGTGGTTCCTTGTGCCAATGCGTTCAAGCGTACTTCCCACTTTCTCTTCTATAAGGTTCAGTGTGGCTGGCTTTATATTGAAGTTTTTGATCCATTTGGATTTGAGTTTTGTACATGGGTATAGATATGGGCCTATTTTCATTTTTCTACATGTTGATATTCAGTTATGCCAGCACTACTTGTTGAATATGCTTTCTTTTTTCCATTTGATATTTTTTGCTTCTTTATCAAATATCAGGTGTTCGAAGATGTGCGGATTGATATCCGGGTCTTCTATTCTGTTCCACTGGTCCTCCTGTCTGTTCTTATGCCAGTACCAGGCTGTTTTCAGTACTGTGGCTCTGTAGTATAGTTTGAAGTTAGGGATTGTGATGCCTCCAGATGTTCTTTTGTTGCCCAGGATTGTTTTGGCTATCCTGGGTTTTTTGCTTTTCCAAATGAAGTTGAGAACCATTCTTTCAGTCTTTGAAGAATTTTGTTGGGATTTTGATGGGCATTGCATTGAATCTGTAGATTGCTTTTGGGAGGATTGCCATTTTTACTATATTAATTCTGCCTACCCAAGAGCATGGGTAGTCTTTCCATTTTCTGGTGCCTTCTTCAATTTCTTTCTTCAAAGATTTAAAGTTCTTGTTATACAAGTCTTCCACTTGTTTGCTTAGAGTTACTCTGAGATATTTTATGCCATTTGTGGCTATTCTGAAGGGTGTTGATTCTCTGATTTCTTCCTCAGCCCTTTTATCATCTGTGTAAAGGAGGGTTACTGAAATTTTTTGAGTTAATCTTGTATCCTGCTTCATTGCTGAATGTGTTTATGACTTGTAGAAGTTCTTTGGTAGAATTTTTGGGATCACTTATGTAAACTATCATATCATCAGCAAACAGTGAGAGTTTGACTTCTTCTTTTCCAATTTGTATCCCCTTGATCTCCCTTTGGTGTCTTATTGCTCTAGCTAGGATCCCAAGAACTATATTGAATAGGTATGGAAAGAGTGGACAACCTTGTCTTGTTCCTGATTTCAGTGGAATCGCTGGGAGTTTCTCTGCATTTAGTTTGATGTTGGCTGTTGGCTTGTTGTATATTGCCTTAATTATGTTTAGGTATGTTCCTTGTATCCCTGCTCTCTCCAGGACTTTTATCATGAAGGGATGTTGTATTTTGTCAAATGCTTTTTCAGCATCTAATGAGATGATCATGTGGTTTTTATTTTTCAGCTTGTTTATATGGTGGATTAGAACGTTGACAGATTTTCATATGCTGAACCATCCCTGCATCTGTGGGATGAAGCCGACTTGGTTGTGGTGGATGATGGTTCTGATGTGTTCTTGGATTCTATTTGCTAGTATTTTATTTAGTATTTTTACATCAATGTTTGTGAGTGAGATTGGTCTGTAATTCTCTTTCTTAGTATTGTCTTTCTGTAGTTTGGGTATTAGGGTAATTGTAGCCTCATAAAAAGAGTTTGGCAATGTTCCCTCTGTTTCTATTGTGTGGAATAATTTCAGGAGTATTGGTATTAGTTTCTCTTTGAAAGTCTTGTAGAATTCGGAGCTGAAACCATCTGGTCCTGGGCTTTTTTGCTTGGGAGACTTTTGATGATTGTTTCTATTTCTTAGCAGTTATAGGCCTGTTTAATTTGCTTATCTGGTCTTGATTTAATTTTGGAAGGTGATATTTATCCAGAAAGTTGTCCATTTCCTATAGGTTTTCCAATTTTGTAGAGTACAGGTTTTCAAAATATGACCTGATGATCCTCTGTATATCCTCCCTGTCTGTTGTTATGTCCCCCTTTTCATTTCTGATTTTGTTAATTTGGATATTCTCTCTCTGCCTTTTGGTTAGTTTGGATAAAGGTTTGTCTATTTTGTTGATTTTCTCGAAGAACCAACTCTTTGTCTCATTGATTCTTTGTATTGTTTTCTTTGTTTCTATTTTGTTGATTTCAGCTCTCAGTTTGATTATTTCTCTTAGGTGAGTTTGTTTCTTTTTGTTCTAAAGTTTTCAATTGTTCTGTTAATTCCCTAGTGTGGGATTTTTCCAGCTTCTTTATGTATTCATTTAGTGCTATGAGCTTGACTCTTAACACTGCTTTCATTGTGTCCCATAAATTTGGGTATGTTGTGTGGTCATTTTCATTGAATTTTAGGTAGTCTTTAATTTCCCCTTTTATTTCTTCCTTGACCCATTGATTATTCAAATGAGCACTGTTTAATTTCCATGTGTTTGTGGGTTTTCTGGATTTGGTATTGCTGTTGATTTCTAGGTTTAAAGCATGGTGATCTGATAAGGTACATTGGGTTATTCCAATTTTTTGTATTTGTTGAGTTTTTTTTGTTACCGGGTATGTGGTCAATTTTTGAGAAGGTTCCATGAGGTGGTGAGAAGAAGGTATATTCTTTTCTGTTTGGATGGAATATTCTATAGATGTCTGTTAAGTCCATTTGAGTCATAACATCTGTTAGTTCTCTTATTTCTGTGTTCATTTTTTGTCTGATTGACGTGTCCAGTGGTGAGAGGGGAGTGTTGAAGTCTCCCACTATCAGTGTGTGGGGTTTAATATATGATTTAAGCTTTCAAAGTGTTTCTTTGACATATGAAGGTGCCTTTGTATTTGGAGCATAGATGTTCAGTATTGAAATTTCCTCTTGATGGATTTTCCCTGTGACTAATATGAAATGTCCTTCTTTGTCTCTTTTGACTGATTTTAGCTTGAAGTCTATTTTGTTAGATATTAGGATAGCTACACCTGCTTGTTTCTTAGGTCCATTTGATTGGTATATTTTTTCCCAACCTTTTACTCTGAGACAATGTCTGTCTTTGAGGTTGAGATGCATTTCTTGTATGCAGAAGAGGGATGGGTTCTGTTTTCATATCCAGTCTGTTAGCCTGTGCCTTTTTATGGGTGAGTTGAGTCCATTTACATTAAGGGATATTAATGACCAGTGGTTGCTATTTCCTGTCAATTTGGTTTTCATCGTTGGTGATGTTCTTTTGTGTGTTTTTTTGTTCTTCGGGATTTGCTGTAATGAGATCATCAATTGTGTGTGTTTTTGTTGGTTTAGCCATCTTCCATGGGAGGGAGTTTTCCTTCTAGTATTTTGTGTAGGGATGGCTTTGTGGCTAGGTATTGGTGAAATCTAGATTTGTCATGGAATATCTTGTTTTGTCCTTCTATGGTAATTGACAGTTTTGCTGGGTATAGTAGCCTGGGCTGGCATCCGTGGTCTCTCAATGTCTGCATAATGCTTGACCATGACCTTCTGGCTTTCATTGTCTCCAATGAGAAGTCAGGTGTAATTCTGATAGGTCTACCTTTATATGTTACTTGGCCTTTTTCCTTTGCCGCTCTTAATAGTCTTTCTTTACTCTGTATGTTTAGTGTTTTGATTATTATGTGGCGAGAGGACTTTTTTTTGGATCCAGTCTATTTGGTGTTCTGTAAGCTTCTTGTATCTTCATAGTCATATCTTTCTTTAGGTAGGGAAAGTTTTCTTCTATGATTTTGTTAAACAAATTTTCTTTGCCTTTCAGTTGACTTTCTTCTCCTTCTTCTATACCTAATATTCTAAGATTTGGCCTTTTTATGTTGTCCCATATTCCCTGGATATTTTGGGTTAAGCTTTTGTTAGATTTAATGTTTTCTTTAACTGATGAGTCTGTTTCCTCTATTTTATCTTCTGCACTTGAGATTCTCTCTTCCATTTCTTGTAATCTGTTGTTCGTGCTTCCATTTGTGGTTCCTGTTCTTTTCCTCATGATTTCTGTTTCTATAATTCCTTCAGCTTGTGTGTTCTTTATTTTTTCTATCTCAGTTTTCAAGACCTGAATAGTTTCTGTTATATGTTTGAGTTCTTTTTCTTGGTTTTCTTTAAGTGATTTGGTGATGTCTTCCAATTTTTTGTTTGTTTTTTCTTCCATTTCTTTAAGGTAATTTCTCTATTCATCTTTAATAATTTCAGATATTCTCTTGTGGTTATTTTTAGATCGTTTTCTTCTGGGTCATCCATATTTGGTTGTTCAGGTCTTATTTTTGTAGGGTGTTTGGGTTTCACTGGTATTGTGTTGCTCTTTGTGGTGTAGCTTGTGATCTTACCTTTTCTACTCATCTTTTCCTCTAATGGGTGTGGTTGGTCTGTCTGAGATTCTGTTGAATAATCTCCTAGGTGCCAGTATATCAAAAACTTAGATGATTTTCCTAATGGTACAGTCAGTGTTACAGTTCTAGTTACTCCGTAGCTTATTCCTGTTCCTGGAGGTAGCTCAGTGCTCCTGTGTTTTGGTCTGCTCTCTTTGAGGTTGAGGTCTCAGGCCTACTTTGGTCTAGTCTGCTGGCTTTGTTCTGTTTTTGTAAATCTTGGTCTGGATCTCCTCTTGCAGATGTCCCTGGCTTTGAGTTAGACCTGTTCTGGTGGAGGTTGCTGGCTCTGGATCTGATCGCTGGGTCAATCTTGATCCTCTTGTGTCCCGGGACCGGGTTTGCTCCTGGCTTCTGCTCCTGGAGCCCGTTCTCTCCTTGTCCTAGGTAACTGGTTCAGTCCCACTCAGGTTCCCGTGGAGGTCGCAAACTCTGAGTCAGGTCGTTGGCTCAGTCAGTGTCCCAAGACTGGGTTGGCTCCCAGGGCTGGATTTGCTCCTGGCTTATGCTCCAGGTGGAGCTTGTTTCCTCTGGCTCTCTCTGTCCTAGGAGTCTCGTTCAATTCCACTCCTGTGGAATTTGTTTTCCAAGGTGGAGTTCCTTGCCTCCGGGCAACTTTGGCTTAGGTTACCAGCTTTGACCTGTACCTGTAAGTCCTAGGCTGGGTTCCCTCCTGCAGAAGTCTCTGGGTTGGAGTTGGGCCTGGAAAGGTTTCTGCTTCTGGTCTACTGCCTGGAACGTCCTAGGCTTGGGTGCGCCTGAACCGGCAGGGGACCTGCTTGCTTCCTCAAAGGTCTCAGACTTGCGCTGGGACCAACAGAGGTTTCAGGTTCCTGCCTCTTCCCTTTGATGTCTCAAACCAATGCCGGAACCCACAGGGAACCTGGCTCAGGCCTACTCTCTCTGAGGTCCCAGATTCGCGCCTGGCCCTGTCGAGATCTCTGGTTCCTGCCTATTCCCTTGTAGAATCCAGCCTCACTCATACCCAGGCTGATGGAGGTCCTGGCTTTGGCCTAGTTCCTGGGAGGTCCTAGACTCTCCGCGGGGGTGTTGGCCAACATCCACTCCCTTGAAGGTCCCAGATTCACGGCCAGGCCCTCAGCAGTCTCTGGCTCTGGCTCACTCACTCAGCGCTTACCCCCTTGTACCTGTTCCGGTGGAGATCGCTGTCTCTGGATCTGATCGCTGCGTCAATCCTGATCTGCTCGAGTCCCGGGACCGGGTTGACTCCTATCTTCTGCTCCTGGTGGAGCCCGTTCTCTCCTTGTCCTGGGCAACTGGTTCAGTCCCACTCCGGTTCCTGTGGAGGTTGCGGACTCTGAGTCAGGTCGTTGGCTCAATCAGTGTCCCAGGACTGGGTTGGCTTCCAGGGCTGGATTTGCTCCTGGTTTCTGCTCCCGGTGGAGCATGTTTCCTAGCCTCTCTCTGTCCTAGGAGTCTCGTTCAATTCCACTGCTGTGGAATTTGTTCGCAGGAAAGTCTCAGCACGTCTTTCTCCGGCGGCAGGTTCATGGTGTCTCCCTACTTTATTTATTTTCATCAAAATGCTTTTAGTGTTTTTCCTTCAATGCTTGTCTTCTCACTTAGCTTGCTTTTCCCTTGCTAGCTGGGAAATTGGCTTGTTGATTGGAGATCTTTATTTCATGTTAACATAGGTGCATTTAGCAAAAGACTGTACTGTTGTTGGTTCTTCATATGTGAAATGCCAGGAAGAGAAAAACTTATGAAAGTAGAAAATAGCTTCGTGCTTGCCAGGATCAGGTCGGAAGGGAAGAAGGCTTTGACTACTAATGAAGGTGGGTTTCTTTTTAGGATGGTAGTAGTGTGTAAATAGCAGTGTTTGATGTATAACTTTGTGACTGTGCTAAAAGTCACTGAATTTCATACTTGAAGAGTTAACTTTATGGTATATTAAATATCATTAAAGCCATTATGTTAAAGAGCCTATTAAAAATAACAGTTAAAATATTATTGTGCAGCCTATCAGAGTTGTAAGATGAAAAAGCCTAATAATACTATTGGTTTACATGTTAAACTTTAAATAATTTTTAAAAGCATATGTCTAGGCTAGGAAGATAACTCAGCAGGTACAATGCTTAATGCACAAATGTGAGGTCCAGAGTTCAATCCCCGTGACCCCATACAAAGTCAGGCAGTTGTGGCAGCAGCCTGTAATCCCAGTGTGAGAGGAGGAGACAAAGAATACCCCCAACAAACTGGCTAGCTAGACAAGCAGAAATACAAGTTCCAGATTCAGTGAGAACATCTGTCTCAACTTAATTCAGAATAAGTGAAGAAGACACTGATGATAGCTCAAGCTTCCACATGAACCTGCACACTAGAGACAAAAATACCAAAAGAAGAGGAAAAGCATAATCCTTGGGCCAGAGATTAAAGTCAGTAGTGTAGCACTTGCCTACTGTGCATCTGTGTTTCACCATAAAACCACCTGTTCCATTTCTTAAATTATATCATATAAAACTCATCCAATAAGAATGCAGCTAGAAGGTTGGGGTCTGGTGTCACATACCTTTACTCCCAGCATGCAGGAAGCCATAGCAGGAGGATTAAATGTTGAGGCCAGCCTGGCTACATAATAGCTACATAAATACCCCCATTTCAAATGAATAAATATATATGAATGGATGGATAGATAAATAGATGACTGATACTCATGTATAACATATATATACAAATATAATTATATGAAATTATTAATTCTATGACTGCACAAAAGATAGAAATAGCCTGTTTATTCAGTAATAGGCATCTATTTAAATATTTTGTCATATACACACAACAATAATGGTTATTCAGTGCTTTAAAAGTTCTTAATTATTGAACTTGGGTGGAGACCCCCATGCAGCAAGAGGTCATTCCAGTCACCAGAAATCCAAATAGGCCACCTGCCATGGATAATCCCTTGACTCTCTGTACCCCACACCCTATCCCCAACCCCCCACCCCTCCTTGTTGCTGTGTCACAGCCCCCAACTCTGGTGGAGACCCTATGTTCAACCACAGAAGCCATACTGGCCACCACAAGTCCAGCCCCAACTCGGGTGGAGACTACCCTCTCAACCCACAGGCCACACCATTCAGAAAACCAGAGAACATATAAGAGACCCTAAAACCCACCCCCCACAGTGACACACTTCCTCCAACAAGTACACATCTACTCCAACAAGGCCACCCCTCCTAACAGTGCTACTTTCTATGGGCCAAGCATTCAAACACCTGAGTCTATGGGCCCATATCTATTCAAGCCTCCACATTCATTTCCTCCAAATTTTTGTCTTTTCCTCAATTTCTTTAAGAGATTTATGCATTTTTCTTTTTAGGTCATCTGTCATCTTCATAAAGTTAGTTTTAAGGTCTTTCCTTATGTTTCTGCTGTGTTAGAATATTCAGGATAGCTAGGCTCTGGTGGAGACATACTGCTTTGGCTATTGTTGACGGTGTTCTTGTGCTGGCATTTCGGCTCTTCCAGAGGTCCTGAATTCAATCCCCAGCAACCATATGGTGGCTTACAACCACCTGTAATGAGATGTGGTGCCCTCTTCCATGTAGGCAGAATACTGTATACCTAATAAGTAAATAAAATCTTAAAAAGCTTTAAAAAATTCCAAGCAAATGGACCTAAAAAACAAACGGGTGTAGCCATTCTAATATCAAAATAAATAAATAAATAAATAACGTCTTAACCAAAGTTCATCGAAAAAGACAGAGAGCCAAGTGGTGGTGGTGCACACCTTTAATCCCAGCACTCTGGAGGCAGAGGCAGGTGGATCTCTGTGAGTTCGGGGCCACTTGGTCTACAGAGCGAGTTCCAGGATAGGCTCCAAAGCTACACAGGGAAACCCTGTCTCAAAAAACCAAAGAGAGAGAGAGAAAGAGAGAGAGACAAAGAAGGACACATCATACTCATTAAAGGAAAAAATCAATCAAAATGATGTTTCAGTTCTTAACAGTTTTGCCACGAACACAAGCTGGGTGCTCACATTTCAAAGGAGATACTACTAAAGCTTAAATCACACATCAACCCTCACACATTGATAGTGGGGTACGTGAATATCACATAATAGCATCTTAACAGAGCACCTGAAAGCTCTAGACCAAAAAGAAGTAAGCACACATAGAAGAGTAGATAACAGGAAATAATCAAGCTGAGAGCTACAATCAATAAAATAGAAACAAAGAAAAACAACACAAAGAATGAATAAAACAAAGAGTTTGTTCCTTGAGAAAATCAACAAGATTGACAAACACTTATCCAAACTAACTAAAAGACAAAGAGAGAAAATCCAAATTAACAAAATCAGAAATGAAACAGGGGATATAACAACAGACACTGGGGAAGTCCAAGGAATCATTAGTTCTTACTTGAAAAAACTGTACTCCACAAAATTGGAAAATCTGTAAGAAATGGATAATTTTCTCGATAGATAGATCTTACCAAAGTTAAGTAAAGATCAGATAAACAATCGTAGTAGACCTATAACCCCTAAGGAAATAGAAGCAGTCATTAAAATTCTCCCAGCCAAAAAAATCTTAGGGCCAGATAGTTTTTTTTGTTTTTGTTTTTTGGTTTTTTGGGGTTTTGTTGTTGTTGTTATTGTTTTTTTGTTTTGTTTTGTTTTGGGTTTTTTTTTTTGGTTTTTCGAGACAGGATTTCTCTGTAGCTTTGGAGCCTGTCCTGGAACTAGCTTTTCTAGACTAGGCTGGCCTCGAACTCACAGAGATCCGCCTGCCTCTGCCTCCCGAGTGCTGGGATTAAAGGCGTGCACCACCACTGCCCGGCCAGGCCAGACAGTTTTATCACAGAATTCTTCCAGGCTTTCAAAGAGCTATGCCAATATCCTCAAATTATTCCACAAAATAGAAACAGAAGGAACATTGTCAAATTCATTTTATGAGGCCACAGTCACCATGATACCCAAACACATTTATATCCACTCTTATGAAAAATAAATGCAAAAATTCTCAATAAAGTACTCAAAAACTGAATTCAAGAACACATCAAAAAGATCATCCATGACCAAGTAGGCTTCATCTCTGAGATGCAGGGATGGTTCAACATACAAAAATCAGTCAGTGTAATCTACCATATAAACAAACTGAAGAACACACACACACACGATCATCTCTTTAGATACAGAAAAAGCCTTTGACAAAATGTAGTACCCCTTCATGATAAAAATCCTGGGGGGGGGGCTTGAGAGATGGCTCAGTGGTTAAGAGCATTGCCTGCTCTTCCAAAGGTCCTAAATTCAATTCCCAGCAACCACAGGGTGGCTCACAACCATCTTTAATGAGGCCTGGTACCCTCTTCTGGCCTGCAGGCATACAAGCAGACAGAATACTGTATACATAATAAATAAATAAATATTTTTTAAAAATCCTAGAGGGATTAGGGATATAAGGAACATACCTACACATAATAAAGATAGTTTGCAGCAAGACTATAGTCAACAGCAAATTAAATGGAGAAAAACTCAAACCAATTCCACTAAAATCACAAACAAGACAAGGCTATCCACTCTCCCCAACCCTACTCAATATAGTACTTGAAGTTCTAGATAAAGCAATAAGACAATTGAAAGAGATCAAAAGGATACAAATTGTAAAGAAAAGTCAAAGTATCACTATGTCCAGATGATATAATATTATACACGAGAAACTCCAAAATTTCTACCAGGAAACTCTGGCAGCTAATAAACACCGTCAATGAAGTGGCTGGATACAAGATTAACTCCAAAATATCAATATCCCTCCTATATGCAAATGACAAACAAACAGAAAGAAATCAGGGCGACAACACCCTTCTCAATAGCCACAAATAATGTAAAATATCTTGGGGTAACTAATCATGTGAGTGAAAGATTTTTATGACAGAAACTTCAAAGATTTGAAGAAAGACTTTGAAGAAGATATCAGAAGATGGAAAGATCTCCCATGCTCATGGATTGGTAGAGTTAACATGGTAAAAATGGACATGTTACTACCAAACATGATTTGGTAGTACCAGATTACTACCAAAACACAATCTCTATTGAAATTCCAACACAATTCTTTATAGACCTTACAGGGACAATACTCACCTTCATATGGAAAGACCAAAAATCCAAAATAACTAAACTAATCCTAAATAATAATAGAACTTCCAGAGATATCACCATCCCTGATTTCAAGCTGTACTGTAGAGTAATAGTAATAAAAACTATATGGTATTATCATAAAAACAGACACATTAATCAATGGAATTGAATCAAAGACCTAAAAGTAAATCCACACACTTATGAACATGTGATTTTTGATAAAGAAACCAGAAATACAAAATGGAATAAAAAAGCTTCTTCAACAAATAGTGTTGATCAAACTGGATATCAGTATATAGAATGTGGTAGTTTGAATGTAATTGGCCCCCATAAATTCATAGGGAGTGGCACTGTTAGGAGCTGTGGCCTTGTTGGAGTAGATATGGCCTTGTTGGAGGAAGGTTTCCTTGAGATACTGCTCAGTATGCTAGACCATTTCCTATTGCCAGCATGATATAAAACTCTCAGCTACTTCTCCAGCACCATGTCTGCCTGCATGCCGCCATGCTCCCTACCACGATGATAATGGACTGAACCTCTAAAATATAAGTGAGCCACCCTGATTAAATCTTTTCCTTATAAGAGTTGTCGTGGTCATGGTGTCTCATCACAGCAATGGAAACCCTAACTAAGACGGAAGAATGCAAATAGATCTGTATTTATCACCTGTATGCAACTCAACTCCAAATGGATCAAAGACCTCAACATAAAAGTAGATGCCCTGAACCTCACTGAAGAAAAAGTGGGGAACTACTTAAGTGCATTGGCACAGGAGACAAGTTCCTGAACAGAACACCACTTAGTCCAGCCCCTAAGATAGATAATTAATGGGACCTGATGAAACTAAAAAGCTTCTGTCAGGTAAAGGACACCGTCAATCTGACAAAGCAGTGGCTACTGAATGGGAAAAGATTTTTACCAGCTCCACATCTAACAGAGGGCTGATATCCAAAATATATAAAGGACTCAAGCAGGCATGCATGGATCTCCCTAGGAAGGGGAAATAGAATAGGGTTTGTGGGGAGACTCAAGGCTGGTGGGGATGGGAATAGGAGCGATGGGATGGGGAATATAGGGAGAGAGTATGGGAAGAGATGACTAGAATTGGAGGGCATGGGGTGGGATGTGGAAACCTAGTGCAGTGGAAACTCTCTGGAATCTGCAAGGGTAACCTAATGAATCCTCCTTGTTACTTAGCCTCTCTGGGTCTATGGATTGTAGCATGGTTATCATTTACTTAACAGCTAATGTCCACTTATGAGTGAGTACAACCCATGTTTGTCTTTCTCAGTCTGGGTTTTTTTCTAGTTCATCCCTTTGCCTGCAAATTTCACTTCCTTACTGGTGAATAATACTCCTTTGTATAAATGTACCACATTTCTTTACCCATTCTTTGGTTGAGGGACGTCTAGGTTGTTTCCAGTTTCTAACTTTTATGAATAAAGCAACTATGAACATAACTGAGCAAGTGTCCTTGTAGTAGGATGGAGCATCCTTTAAGTTTATGTCAAAGAGTGGTGTAGCTGGATCTGAAGGTAGATTGATTGCCCGTTTTCTGAGGAACCGCCATACTGATTTCCACAGTGGCTGTACAAGTTTGCACTCCCACCAGCAATGGAGGAGTGTTCCCCTAGCTCTGTATCTTCACCAGCACGAGCTATCACTTGTGTTACTTACCTTAGCCATTCTGATGGATGTAAGATAGAATCTCAAAGTAGTTTTCATTTGCATTTCCTTCATAGCTAAGGATGTTGAACATTCTTTTCTTTTCTTTTTTTTTTTTTTTTTGAGACAGGGTTTTGCTGTAGTTTTAGAGTCTGTCCTGGAACTAGCTCTTGTAGACCAGGTTGGCCTCGAACTCACAGAGATCTGCCTGCCTGCCTCTGCCTTCCAAGTGCTGGGATTAAAGGTGTACGCCACCACCCCCTGGCTGATGTTGAACATCTCTTTGAGTGTTTCTCAGTCATTTGAGATTCTTCTGTTGAGAATTCTCTGTTTAGATCTGGACCCATTTTTTAAATTGGATTGTTTGGTTGGTTGATATCTAGTTTCTTGAGAAAAATTATGAAAATGAGAGAGTTAATTGGGGAACCCTGCAAAGAGGGAGAAGAGGAATGAATTATGGGGACCAGAGAGGTGGGGGACACCAGGAGAGGGATTCAACTAAGCAGGGCTCATGGGGCTCACAGAGAATGAAGTGATAATCATAGAGCCTATATAGGTTTGCACTAGGTCCTCTGCATATATGTTATGGTGGTTGGCTTGGTGTGGGGGAACTCCTAACAGTGGGAGTGAGGATTTCTCTGACTCTTTTGCTTGCTTTTGGGACCCTTTTCCTCCCACTGGGTTTCCTTGCCCAGCCTTCATGTGAGATTTTGTTCCTAGTATTATTGTATCTTACTGTGCTGTGTTCCTTTGATGTTTCCGGGAGGCCTGCTCTTTTCTGGGGGTAGATGGTGGTGGGAGTTGATCTGGGGAAGAGAGGAGGTGGAGGAGGACTGGGAGGAGTGGAGGGAAGGAAAGCTGCAGTCAGAATGTATTGTATGAAAGAATAAATAAAAATAAATCCTTTATGTCTATCTGAACTATGAATTATGCAAGTCCTATAAGTGAAGCAAATACGCACTCACTTTCTTTGTATTCTGGTAGAACAAGTCAAAGGATTCATTTATCATCTTAGCTAAATGTCCTTATGGAGATAATGTGAATCATATATAAGTATCCTAGAAATGCAACTTCTCTCTGCATTGTCTCCGGCTGATTCTGCACATACTCATACTCCTTTTAAAATGAGAAAAAAAATTGTTTTGTTTTTAGAAACAGGGTTTCTCTGTAGCTTTTGAAGCCTGTCCTGTCCGCCTGCCCCTGCCTCCCGAGTGCTGGGATTAAAGGTGTGTGCCACTGCCACCCAGCAAGAAAAAAATTCTTTTTAAAGTATTTTAGGTTAGACACATCCATGGACACAAAAATGAAACAAGTAGTAATGAATTTCCCTTCTATATTTATAAACCTTTTCTTAACATAAACATACTTGGTAGTGTGGTAGATGATGATCAGATAACCCAATAATTAAAGAATATGCATTCTCCATAATCACTGCTGCTTGGAAATTTATACTTTAAAATTATGTATTTAATATAAAGGAAAATCACAAAGGAGTTTCTTTGCTGTTGTACAGAACTGTATTGCAATTATAGAATGCAATTTTATTTTTAAAATGTAAGCACTTTGAAAATCAGATAAAAAGCTTGGCAGTGGTGGTGCACGCCTTTAATCCTAGCACTCAGAAAGCAGAGGCAGGTAGATCTCTGTGAGTTTGAGGCCAGCCTTGTCTACAGAAAGTTTTAGGAAAATGGCCTATTTTTATGATAGTAGGTGCAATGCTAAATTGAAAGCCTGACTAATTTTTTTTCACATAGACATATAAGACATGATAATAAAAAAGAATATCTAGGAAATCAATGTCTTTACAACAAATTCATGGAAATATTTAGTTCTTGATGATATTTAACCCTGGTTTATACGGCTATATCTAGTTTGGCTTGTGTGAGGTTTTGTGTTCTATACCTAGTACTTAAAAACAAGTAAAGAAATCATTGTTTGAAAGTGAAAGAAGATAATTGAAATGCATGTAAAACAATTTCCTATGCCTGTTTGTATTCTCAAGGATGGGACTTAAAGACTACAAGTCTTAGGCAATCATAGAGAAGGCATAAAAGACGATAAGGATTTTAATGGTATGTGACACTTAGGGCATCAGAGATAGAGCTTTCTTCCCAAGCAAACCACTGGCACAAGGAAACACTATATGGAAGCATTCCTGTTGTTTGTAAACTTTATCTTTCTATTCACAAGATAAACCCTGGAAGATTATGTGCTGATCGTAACAGTAGCCAAGACATAGCCTAAGCATACTTTGGACACTGCTGTTGGTCCTGACACATTTTCGCTTTATTGCCTAGAGTGTTCCACTGGTCTTCTCCTTTATGTTGGGAGTTAGTGAAGTCCTAAATGAATGTGTTTTGTTTGTATTGTTTGACATAGGCATGAGCATATCAACTACTTACATCTTTGCTCCATGGGAGGCTAAGAAGTGCAATGTTGAGTGCAAAGGTTGACCATGTGCAGAAATGTCTACCATATCTCTCTGCTCTTGGATGTTTATGTCTAGAAGACTGTTTCCCCACAGAGAGTGCTTACCAAGATTAGCTAAGCCTGTTTCCTTGTTCGGTTGTATAGAATATTCCTGCCTCCTTGTTTGTCTGTGTGTAATAGCTCTACCTCCTTCATTAAGTGTAAGCAATAACCCTGCCCCCCTCTTCAGATGTATATAATAAACATGCTAGATTCCAAGATTTTAAAAGTTCTTTATTATTATAGCACTTTGCTTATATACTTCTGTTTTTAAAAAGTTACCTGTGACATACTTTTATAGTAAAATTTTCATTGTACCACAATATGATTGCCTATATGTGAATACAATTATATATACAGTGGCTGAGAAAAATCTTTTTTAAAGTATATATGTGTATATGTTTCTCTCTCTCTCTCTCTCTCTCTCTCTCTCTCTCTGTGTATGTGTGTGTGTGTGTGTGTGTGTGTGTGTATACATTTGTTGTCCCTGAAGAATGGATAGGGTGGAAGTAAAGAGAAAGGAAAGGCCTTGAGGGAAAAGTATTTTTGCTTTTATACCTCTTAACATTTTTATTAATTTCATTTATTACCATAATAACTTAGTTGGAAATATTGCAATATATTAAGAACATTTGTATTGTTCCAGCTTTTCATGCAGATTGAGGCTCTCTTCCCACAAAAATTTGGAACTTGGATCGAGTATGCTAAAAGATACTGCAATGCACACATCAGGTAGGATAATTATTCTCCATAAGCCTTCATCTGCACATGCTTAAAACTCTAAACATTAAACACTGTTATCATTCCTCATTGCAGTGGTCTTCAAACTTACTGTAGCTGTGAAAGGATTTCTTTAAAGTAAAAACTTGTATAGGTGACCTACATATAATGTAAAAGAAATAGCTAGGTGTGGTGGCACATGCCTTTAATTCTAGCACTTGGGAAGTAGAGTCGAATTGCCAGACGCCATACTTACCTAAACATCCTTGTCAAGAATGAAAGAAAATATGCCTGTTCGTGAGATGAGTATGTACATGGAGGTGTGTTGTCCTGCTATTTGTTTGGCTGTGTGGGGTGTCAGGAGTAGATGAGGCAGGATTTGGTGTTACAGTGATGTCTTAGTTACTGTTCTCTTGCTGTGAAGAGACTCTGTTACCAAGGCAACATAAAAAGAAAGCACTTAATTAGGAGCACGCTTACAGTTCCATGACCATCATGGTGGGAGTAATGTAGCAGGCAGGAAAGTATGGAGCTGAAGCAATAGCTGAAAGCTTACATCTAAACTGATCTGCAAGTTGGAGGAAGAGAGCTAGACAGGGCCTAGTATGGGCTTTTGAAATCTCAAACTGAGAATCAAACATTCAAATATATGAGCCTATGGGGATCATTCTCATTCAAACCGCCGTAAGTGAAGAGATGTATGGAACCTGTATCAGTCAGTCCAGGAGCTTTCCTGCACTCTGTTTCTTATTATGTGTTGTTTATTATATTTTTGTTTTTGGAAGTCATCTTAATTCAGAGTTTTAGTTCATTTTAGATAGAATTATGATTCCCATATATGATCCTTCCTAATATTTGTATTGTTCCCATGATAGGTCTGTTTGGCATGAGTCTAGGTGTTGAGTAAAACAAAAAAAAAAAAACCAACTAAACAAACAACCTTAATGGTGACTTTTGCCCTGGAGATGCCAAATTTGTTTACATGATATATATTGCCTACATTTCCCATTGTACAACTAGAACAGGCTAAACATTTAATCTGCATGTCTGTCCTATTGTGTGTTTCTTTTTTAAAATTTATCTGTTTTTATTTTATGTGCATTGGTATATTGCCTTGCATGTATATCTGTGTGGAGGAAGGAGTCAGATCCCCTGGAACTGGAGTTAGAGACAGCTGTGAGCTGCTCTGTGGGACTGGGGCCTCTGGAATAGAAGCCAGCGCTCTTAACTGCTGAGCCCTTTCTCCAGTTTTTCTGTCTGTTTTTTGATTAGTATCTGTCATATGACAACAGAAGTGTGTACCTCACTTATTAATGCAAAGAGAGAAATATTTCATCTTTGTGAAATGTTGTGTAATGGTGTAGGTTATCTTCTGTTTTCTACTTGATAAAGTCACTTCAAGGGCATTGTGCTTCTCAAAGGCATTTTCTTTCTTTTCTTTTTAATTATGTGTATGTCTGTAAATGGGTATATGCATATGTGAGTGCAGGCACCATGGAGGCCAGAATAGAGAATCAGACCTCCTGGAGCTAGCATCTCAGCTATCCAGCATGGGTGCTGGGGACTGAACTTTGGACCTCTGAAAGAGCCGCATGTGCTCATAAGGGCTGAGCGATTTCCAGCCCTTTGAAGATGTTTTCTTCTACCTCCATTTCAGAAGTCTTTCTACTCTTTTATTTCTTTACCTTGAAAGCACTGTGGTCCCATAATCTTTTATTCAGATCAAGGCATTTCCTGACATTTTAAGTTAGGCTGTGGGATGCTATATTTTCTTCCACAGCGTTTTTATTCTGGAAAGGTGTCATTTTCACACTATAATTTTACAGAATGCAATTATGGATCGTTATTCCTTCCTAGACCCATATTTTATATTTGAAATGTCGTGCTGCATTCAAAATAAAGTTTTAGTGAAATGCTCGAGCGATAATGTTACTTTGTCTTTAAAGAACTTATTAAATTCCAGAGAAATGCCCTAAAGAAGCAGTTAATGCATATAGAATCTGAAAAAAGAACTTAGGGTGTAAGTAACCAAGTACCACATACTAAATTTGATTTGAGAGGCATAGGGAAAAGGGATCACTCAACCAGGATACCCTTACCCAAATGCCATATGTTAGCCACTCATCTGAATTCTATGTAGAGGCAACTATAAATACACATGGGATCTGGAGAAGGAAGTACATAGGATAAATTGGTTAACATTGTTCTAGCATGGGAAGGTTTAAAGCCCATTTAGTCCCCATGTGCACTTTTAGGGGTTAAATCACTTTACCCTGTGTCTTGCTATTTTCTTTTGTATTTCTTCCCCATTGTTCTTGACTTTTTCTCTCAACATGAGAGACTTCAGAAGTGGCAACTTTACTAAATATTCCTGTACTTACAAGAAGACATGTGACTAATGCAGCCAAGCATTCTCCAGCAAGAACTCTCCTTAGTTTGTGCTTTGGAGCCAAGGGTTAAAGCACAAGCCTTTAATACCAGCCCCTGGAAGGCAGAAGCAAGTGGATTTCTGAGTTTGAGGCTATTCTGGTCTACACGGTGAATTCTAGGCCACCCAAGGGCTACATAGTGAGACACTGTCTCAAACTAAAAACAAAGTTGTGCTTTGGGAAGACATCTGTCCTTCCTTATGTTGTGCTTAAAACTTCAATTATCCTAGGAAGATCTGGGGAAATTGTGCTTGCTTCTTATGCACATGGTCCAGGGCTCGTTCCTCGGGGTGGGACATCAAATTCTTGTCTAAATTTTCTTGAGAGGGATAATGCAGATTGATAATATATACTCAAGGCATTATGTCCATTTACAGCATGGTCGGGGTTATGTTAACCTCCATGTACCTCCAGCATTGTGTCATTTTGTGTTCTTCCTCTGGCTAAATACAGGACTGTCTATTCCATGTGCAAATGGCTCAGATCTGAAATAATAGTTAATATACTGAATAATCAAGGTATGTTTGAGGAATACTTAAATAAGATGTAGGATAAATTCTGCATTTGTCCTTGAAAAGTCAGATTTGTGATATGAGAACATAGTGTCTTCAGTTCAGTTCCAACAGACTTCTGATTTTTGAATCATCCTATCGTGAGTTGGTGTATGAGGCCATTCCATGCCCCCTACTGTCTCTGACTTGATTTTTAATTAATCCATTCATTCAAAAAGTATTTTTGGGGGGTTGGAGAGATAACTTAGTGGTTAAGAGCCCTGGCTGCTCTTTCAAGGCCCCAGGTTAAACTCCCAGCACTCACATGACAAGTAATAACCATCTATAATTCCAGGTGAAGAGGACCCGACATCCTCCTCTGGCTTCTGTAGACACCAGGCTCACTTGTTTTGCACAGACATACATTCAGGCAAAGTTAATATAAATAAAATAAAAAGTATTTTTAGGTTACCTGGTATATGCCAGGCCATATGTTAGCTATCAGATATGCTCCAGAGATCAAAATAATCCAAGCTTGTCAGGTGGTGATGGGGCACGTCTTTCATCCTAGCACTCGGGAGGCAGACGCAGGCAGATCTCTGAGTTTGAGGCCAGCCTAGTCTACAGAGTGAGTTCCAGGACAGCCAAAGCCATACAGAGAAACCATGTCTCAAAAAACAAACAAAAATAATCCAAGCTTCCACTGAATCGTCAGTTCAGGCCCTAGCATATAATTGCAGTTTTGATGAATGTCATGGTAGGTGGAGGAAGGAAGGGAAGGGTGCTGTGGCTGAGTGTGCCAAAGTGAACCAGTCAAGACAGCTCAGAAGCATCCTGTGAGCAAATCTATTTCCTTCCTTTTCAGGATGTGGGAGTTCTGTATGCTAAAGCCAGAACAAGAGAACTCACTGCTACCTTGAGAAACTAAAACAAGTCCAGCTCAGCTGAACACTCATTCTAGAGCTAAACCTAGATCTTTAGACAAAGACAGCTAGTTAGGAGTTAGACAAAGATAGAGTTAGGTAGGAGACAAATTACAATCTTGTTCATCAGAATGGGAATAGGAAGACATTGTGGGTGTCTTCCGTTTTTCTGTTTCTTTTGTGAGTGTTGCTTATTATTGTTGTGGGGATTTTTTTTGGTTTTGGTTTTGCAATAAAAATACATAAGAAAATGTACTAACTAACCATTTTAAGCATAGTTTGATAGCCTGAGATACATTCATATTGTTGTTGCAAACCATCAGAACTTTTAATGTTAACACGTTTCATGATCCTACTCTAAATCTCTGTACCTATTCAACAGTGGTCTCCATCTCTTAATTCAGCCTCTGCACTGTGAACTTGTAAAGTGTGGGAGAGTCATGTGTGATAAGATTTACAAGTTTCTTTGTTATTTTTAGGACTATATTTTTACATGGCTCAAAGTCTTAAACTAATAGAAGAGTAAGAGCATTAATATTTTTTGAAAAGAGATTAGTGTATTAAAAACATAAACATTTTTGTACTTTTGAATTCTGACCCTTTTCTCTACATAAATATTTGTATCCTCTTTTCATAGTTGCAATGTCATATTGTTGAGATTATACTGTAGTTTCAGAGATGCCAGAGATATGAGGGAGTTTGCATCATTAAATGGTATATTATTGGGGCTATAATATACTTTTTGGAGAGATAGGGGCTTAAGGGAGTTTCTGTCTCATGACATTTTCTTATCAAAGAGATGTCTTGTTGCGTTCAAAGAAATGAAGAAGTGGGGGGTTAAAAATTCGAAAGTTGCCATGGTCTGCACTTCTGCAGGATGGAAACTGAGATGGTGCGATTAGTAACATAGGTTTGTTAGCAATGCTGAGTTTCCATCTGAGGTCAGGTGGTGTAGGAGGGTCCTTCTGTATTTGGGTTGCTTTTATTGGTTAATAAAGAAACTGCCTTGGCCTTCTGATAGGGCAGGACTTAGATAGACAGGATAAAGAGAACAGAATGCTGGGAAGGGGAGAGAGCCAGAGAGAGCCACCCACCATGAAGACACGCCTAATCCCGGTAAGCCACGACCCGTGGTGATACACAGATTATTAGAAATGGGTTAAACAAATATGTGAGAGTTAGCCAATAAGAGGCTAGAGCTAATGGACCAGGCAGTATTTCAATGAATACAGTTTCCGTGTAATTATTTCGGGTATAAACTAGTCAGGCACCCGGCGGCGGCAGCCCGTTGGCCGCTGTTACCAAAAGCAGGCCCATGCGCCTCATTGCTACAGTCAGGAACACAGATTAGTAGTAGTGGAGCCAGCCTTCCCAGAGGTGAATTTCCATAGCAGTGTGGTCTAGGCCTAGAGTTGGATTTTAAATTGGGAGTTTTGTATCAACTTATGATAGATGAAGGGGCTGAAGGACAAAGAGGATTAGTTATCCTGGTTAGACTCAGAAGCCAGCGTGGGAACAGGAAGTCTATAACAGTCACTTGCCCAGAACATCATGATGAGCAGGGTACAGTGCAGCATAAATAAACGGTAGAAGAATGAGGAGAGACTAGAATTATTATTATTATTTTTGTTTTTTCTTCTATCCTGTATTTAATAAACCAGAACTCTGAAATATTTTTATTTCATAAAATATCAGTATTTTCACAATTAGGATAAAGTAAACATTGTTTCTGTCTGCTACTTGTAGTTGACATTATAAATGGTTTCCTTAAATACGAAAGTCTTTGACTCACTTAAATATTTGCCTACATGCTTGTTGGAAGCTTCTGTAGCCTTTTCTCAGTAGGAATTCCTCATTATCTGAATTCTTCCCTTTCTTTGAGATGGTCCAGTCTGTATTCTTCATCAAAGGCTGGATCATTATAATCAGCAGTTAGACATTCTTTCAATGCAGAATTAAATTTATTTATTTTTTTTTTTTTTTTGGTTTTTCGAGACAGGGTTTCTCTGTGGCTTTGGAGCCTGTCCTGGAACTAGCTCTTGTAGACCAGGCTGGCTCAAACTCACAGAGCTCTACCTGCCTCTGCCTCCCAAGTGCTGGGATTAAAGGCATGTGCCACCACCACCCAGCTCAATGCAGAATTTTCTTTCTGGCATTTTACTAACATAAGGATTTTGGCATCCTTGTAACATTTAGTAAAATATTTGACTTGTTCAGAACACCTCTTTCTGTCCTTGTCTCATTAATTTTGGAATCAGAACATCTTTTACAGCGTGCCTGAAATGCTGCTCTGCAGGGCCAGCATCATCTTGACAGGTAGATTGTTGGACCCTAGAGTCCAAACACCGAGGAGCAGTCGCCCCCAGAGACCACCTTTCACACCACAGCTGATGTAAAAGCATGAGGATTTTATTAATTCTGTCATGACAAGGTCCCCCACCATTTGGGAAGCCGAGAGACCCCGAATAGTTGGTATAAGCTACTTTTAAAGGAAAAAGCCATAGAAACAAGGGGGTTCCTGGGGGTTGTTCTTTGACTATTATGATTGGCTTATTCAAAAGGACTACTACCAATAATTGGCTGGAGAGCGGGTTGCCAGATCAGATGAGGTAAGAGATCACTTTGACCCCATTTCCCAGGGACCGAGTCAAAACATACAGGTGTGGGTAATTGTTCAGGAACTGAGTCAACATCTTAAAGGTTATCTTGCCCCAATTTTTGGAGAACATACATGCATGTTTAGCTGTTAGGTCCTTGGTTCCTAACAAGGTAAAGGGGGAGCATTACTGCTGAGACTGAGAGGGCTCAGAATTGTCAGAAATGGCTTCAGAATTGTCTTAAAGTTTTATAAGATAAGAAGGCAGCTGCTTGGTTGGAGTAGAAATGAAGCCATTTAAAAATTGTTTTATTTTAATTATTTTAAATTATATATAATTTATATTATATATTTATACATAATATATTCATTTATTAATATATCATATATTATATATAAACATATATTATATATATGGGAAAGGAGGCTGTGCGCATGAATATTGGTGCCTTTGGAGGCCAGAGGCAACAGATTCCCCTGGAACTGTAGTTGTTAGAATTCAGGCATTATGCTGGCCTGCCCTGTCATCTGGCAGGATGTACTCAGGCTGCTCCCTGGCCAGCCCAAAATCCTAATCTGTACACAAGTGCAAAGGTCCCTTAATATACAAGCTCTGCCCACTCCTGATCTCTCTCTCTCTTCCCATCCATTCTTCTGAATGGACCAGATCTCTGTCTCTCTCCTTGTCCCTCTACCCTCCCTTCCGTCTGACCCATTTTTTCTTACCTTCCCATTCCTTTTTTGTTTGTTTGTTTGTATTGGTTTTGGTTTTTCTTTTTTCTTTCTTTCTTTCTTTTTTTTTTTTTTTTTTTTTTTTTTTTTTTTTTTTTTTTTTTTTTTTTTTTTTTTTTTTTTTTTTTTTTTTTTTTTTTTTTTTTTTTTTTTTTTTTTTTTTTTTTTTTTGGTTTTTCGAGACAGGGTTTCTCTGTAGCTTTGAAGCCTGCCTGGAACTAGCTCTTGTAGACCAGGCTGGACTCAAACTCACAGAGATCCTCCTGCCACTGCCTTCCGAGTGCTGGGATTAAAGGTGTGTGCCACCACCACCCAGCTTTGTTTTGGTTTTTCGAGACAGGGTTTCTCTATAGCTTTGGAGCCTGTCCTGGAACTAGCTCTTATAGACCTTGAACTCACGGAGATTTGCCTGCCTCTGCCTCCCGAGTGCTGGGATTAAAGACTGTGCCACCACCACTGGGCTTCCCTTCCCATTCCCGTTATCTCAAATAAACTCCACACTCAAGCTCTCTCTGCATGGTGTAATCTCTCACCCACTGCGGTCCTCACTCTCGCCATTTTACAGTAATTACAGCAATTACAGGTGATTGAGAGCCATCTGATGTGGGTGCTGGGAATTGAACTCTTGTTACCTGCAAGAGCAGAAAGCGCTCTTCAGTACTGAATCATCTCTCAACTCCAAAAGCAGTTTTTAGTTTTTCAGATAGAGCTGATTTCTGGATGAGATTATAGCTGTGAAAATGCAGTGGAGGGAGTAGGCTTGTAGACGCTCATAAAGACAAGAAGAACAAAGATATAAGAGAGAACTAAAAGTCAGGTTTTAAAAAGCTTTTTTTCTGTTTTGTTTATAATTTTTTATTTTTGAGGTCATAATTACATCATTTCTTTCTTTCCTCCCTTTGTTCCCTCCCATCTCCCCTCTCCTCAAATTCATGGCCTCTTTTTCTTTAATTTTGGGGTGTGTGTGTGTGTGTGTGTGTGTGTGTGTGTTCCTAAATAGATAGATATAACCTCCTCAGTCCATATAATGTTACTTGCATGTGTATGCTATCAGGGCTGACCAGTCCATATTGGATAACCAATTGGTGTGCTCCCCGGGAAGACTATTTCTTCCACTCTTGGCATTCCTTAGTGGCCTGTGGTTCTTTGTCTAGGGTTGAGGCCTCCTGAACTTTACCCCTTCAAGTTAGCATGTCTATTGGTGTCATCCTTGTTCCTTAGGAAGCATTTTAACAGATAAAAATGCAGTGTATCTGGGAAAGGGTGAGCAGAATAATGAGAGGGTTCACACTTAGCTCCATTAATGCCCATATGATTGACTGCCTTCTATATTTAAGACTCAGCTCTTTACCATCCCACAACATTTATCATTATTGCTGATATCAGAAATATACTTTACATATCCACAGCATGCTATGATGTACAAGCTAAATAATATATCTTTTTTTATTTTTTGTTTGTTTTAATTTATTTTATTTTAAATGAAGTATAATTATATCATTTCTGCTTCCAATTCCTCCCATGCCCCTCCCTGCTCCCTCTTAAATTCATGAGCTCTTTTCCTTTAATTATTATTGTTGTAAGGTTTCTCTGTGTAGCACTGGCTGTGCTCAACTCACTCTGTAGACTAGGCTGGCCTTGAACTCCGAAATCTGCCTGCCCCTGCCTCCAGAGTGCTGGGATTAAAGGTGTGCCCCTCCACACCAGGCTTTATTTTGTATGGAATTTTGAGGGACCCAGAATAACCTAAACATGAAAAATAAAATTAACTAGAAGGCTCGGTTTTACTGATTATTCATGGCAGTATGGTAGTTATATGAGAATAGATGTCTAGGGCTGGCAAGAGGACTCATATGGTGAAGGTACTTGCTCCCGAGTCTGATAGCCTGACTTTGATCCACCTGGTACAAGGAAAGAAGTGACTCTCAGAACTGGTTGTCTGACTTCCACATGTACTGCACCATATATAAAATAAATAAATGTAAAAAAAAATGTTTAAGAGAGATATTCAGCCTGGTGGTGGTTGTGCGCACCTTTAATCCCAGCACTCGGGAGGCAGAGACAGGTGGATCTCTGTGAGCTCGAGGCCAGCCTGGTCTACAGAGCTAGTTCCAGGACAGTCAGGACTACAGAGAAACCAAGAGAGAGAGAGATACCATCAAGAAATTGAGCTGGGCATGGTGGGGCATGCTTGTAGTCTTGGTGGTTACCTGGCTGAGGCAGGAGAATCACAAAATTGAAGCCCACCTGGGTATCTTGAAAAGATTACTCACAGAATGGGAAAAAATATTTGAAAATTGAGCCCTTGGTAGATGACATGTGTTTAATATGTGTATAGCTCTTAGAACTCAGTACTAAGACCAACTCAACTAAAGTGAGCAAGCGATTTGAATAGACATTTCACAATAAAAGATATATAAATGACCAACAAACATTTTAAGATGCTTTCTGTCATCAGAGGAAGTGACTCAAAACTACAAGAGAGATATGTATATCTGACAAGACCCACAAGACCAGATAGATACACGTTGGTGTGGAGGAATCGTGTTCAGCACTGGCGGGCATGTCACATGGTGTATCCCGGGTTCTCTTCTCTGTGGATGATAGGTGTATGCATTGCTTCTGAAAACCTAGTAATTCCTTCAGTAATCAAGCATTACTGTTTCAGTCTTCCAGCCTAGAATATACCCAAGGGAAATGGAAGGGCACAACTTGCTCACTTTCCTGGATGCCTGGAGCAGCTTTATTCATTAGATATAAAACTTGGGACCATACCAGATGTCCTTCAGTGGGAATGGCTAAAAAGTTGTGATCTATTTGTACAATGGAATTTCATCCATTAATGCTGCTGTACATGGGAATTTTAAAAAACAGTATTTAGTGAAGGAAAGCGGCCATAAATAAGCATTCAGTATATGGCTTCACTCATAAATAAGAATCAACAGCTGGGCGGCGGTGGCGCATGCCTTTAATCCCAGCACTTGGGAGGCAGAGGCAGGCGGATCTTTGTGAGTTTGAGGCCAGCCTTGTCTACAGGAGCTAGTTCCAGGACAGGCTCCAAAGCTACAGAGAAACCCTGTCTCGAAAAAAAAAAAAAAAAAAAAAAAAACCAAAAAAAAAAAAAAAAAAAAAAAAAAAAAAAAACCAAAAAAAAAAAAAAAAAAAAAAAAACCAAGCAACCTAATTGGAACAAAATCTAAATAAGTAAAGCTAGGTGTGGTAGCCATCCTCTTAATCCCAGCATTCATGACGCAGAGGCAAGATGGCCTCTGAGTCAGAAACCAACATAGCAACATAGTCTACATAGTAAGGATAGCCAGTGCTCAGTAGACCCTGTCACAATAATAATAATAACATCCCCCAAAATGAGTAAAGTAGTGTTTGATTAGGGCATGGGGTCTTTCTTTTTCTTCCTTCCTGCCTCCCTTCCTTCCTTCTTCCCTACCCCCATCTTTGTTTTCTAAGAAGTGGTCTTATATAGCCCAGGCTGCCCTAAAACTTATTATGTAGATGAGAATGGCCTTGAACTTCTGATCTTCCTCCCTCTAATGCCTGGGTGCTGGTATTACAGGTGTTTACTACCATACCTGATGTATGTGATGCAGGGGCTACAGCCCAGGGCCTTACGTATGCCAGGCAAGCATTCAGTTGAACTGCAACCCCAGCCAAGGACATAGGATTCCTTCTTGAGGTGATAAAAATGTTCTAAAATCTGTGGCAGTTAAATTGATACAAATTTATGCATATATAAAAAGCCAATGAATTCTGCATTTGTCATGTTTTGTATGGCAGTGTGAATTCTGTTTTCAATAGGGCTGGTTTTAAAAATAGAATATTCAGGCTGGTGAGGTGGCTCAGCAGGTAAGGAACGCACATGATGGAAGGAGAGAACTGACTCTCACACCTTGTTCTCTGACCTCCACACATGCACCATGGTATATGCCCCATCCCAAACAAACAAACAAAAAAAATGTGATATTATAAAAGTTATCTATAATCACTTTCAAATATAATGGCAAGTAATCAGTTGTTGTTGGGTGGTGGCTCTTCTAGCCCTTTCTGCATTTCCCTTTTCTTCCCAAATATGAGGTTAGGAATTCTTTTAAGACTGTGTCTCACTTGCCTGGAACTCCTGACATAGACCCAGCTGGTCTGAAACTCACAGAGGTAAACCCGCCTTTGCTTCCTCAGAGGTGGAATTGATTGCAGGGTGCAACCACTCCCAGCCTCCAGCCTCTTTAATAGTTTTGTTCTTTGAGAATTTTATATGTTCATACAATGTATTTTGATCATATTCATCCCCCCCTTAACTCTCACTCACTCCTTCCAGATCCACCCCCTCCCTATTTCCCCAAGCTTCCAGTGTTGTTTAGAGTAACTGCCACCTCTGGCTTCTTGGCATCTGATGAATAGGTGTAGTGGAGAGAGATTGCAGTCAGAAATGGTTTTTGTAATCTCTGCTCCATGCCAATCATACGGTTTACAATAAGCTTGAGATAAAACACCCAGGAAGCAATTGCTCATGCTTCTTTCTGTGATGCATAGTCTCCAGGAAGAGTGGAGAAGCCTCCCCGTGACACTTAACACTGTACTGTGGCATTCAGATATTAGATTGCTCAGACTTCAAACTGGGGATGGACTTGCCTAGCATGTGCCAGACCCTGGGTTCAACCATTAGTGTCACAAAGGAAAAAAATGCTCAAATGTCTGCTTTTCTGAAACTCGGATATTGGTTTCTGAAGGAGGCAGACAAGACCTGTATGGCAATCTGTGCCTGTCTGTATACAGTCTTATCCCATGAACCTTCAGATAGTGTGCTTAGGAGTCCATTTTAAGGGCGGTGGTGGTGCCTTTAATCCTAGCACTTGGGAGGCAGAGTCAGGTGGATCCTGTGAGTTCAAAGCCAGCCTGGTCCACAGAGTGAGTTCCAGGACCGCCAGAGATACACAGAGAAACCCTGTCTCAAAAAACCAAAGCAAACAAAAGTCCATTTTAATTCAGACATTTCATTCTAAAAACAAGATTAAAGAGCACTTCCAACGTCTTCTTTCTATGGTGGCAGTTTGGAATCTTAGGTTTCTTTTGTTAATGATGTGGTTGAAAGGAAAAATCTGTAGCAGAATCAGGTATTGGCAAACATTTTCTCAGTGTTTTGTTTGTTTTGGTTTTTTTTTTCCCCAAGATATTTATTGAGCTCTACATTTTTCTCTGCTCCCCTCCCTGTCACTCCCCTCCCTTCTTCAACCCTCCCCCAAGGCCCCTATGCTCCCAATTTATTCAGGAGATCTTGTCTTTTTATACTTTCTACTTCCCACGTAGATTAGATCTATGTCTCTCTTAGTGTCCGTATTGTTGTCTAAATTCTCTGGAATTGTGGTTTGTAAGCTGGTTTTCTTTGCCTTATGTTTAAAAACCACCTATGAGTGAGTACATTTGATAATTGTCTTTCTGTGTCTGGGTTACTTCACTCAAAATAATGCTTTCTAGTTCCATCCATTTTCCTGCAAAATTCAAGCTGTGGTTATTTTTTTCTGCTGTGTAGTACT
>PVIU01022948.1:8345-28497 GCA_004026605.1 Ondatra zibethicus | reverse complement strand
ACAGTCATTAAGACAAAAAGGCAACCTACTGAATGGGAGAAGATCTTCACTGACCCCACATCAGACAAAGGTCTGATCTCCAAAATATACAAAGAACTCAAGAAACTAGACATTAAAATTCTAAATACCCCAATTAAAAAATGGGGTAAGGATCTGAATAGAGAATTCTCAACAAAGGATGTTCGAATGGCTGAAAGATACTTAAGGTTATGTTCAGCTTCCTTAGCAATCAGGGAAATGCAGATCAAAACAACTTTGAGATACCATCTTACACCTGTGAGAATGGCCAAAATCAAAAACACCAACGATTCCCTATGCTGGAGAGGATGTGGAGTAAGGGGAACTCTCATCCATTGCTGGTGGGAATGCAAACTTGTGCCACCACTTTGGAAATCAGTGTGGCTGTTTCTCAGGAAATTGGGAATCAACCAAGCCCCCCTTTTCATCTGCGTGGTCATAGGATCCCCCAACTCAGCCTGCTTCGGGGCTGAGGGTTTGGGGACAAAGTGGTAAGGGCAACAGCTGCAGGGGTTTCTTTGTTCCAGGAGCCACACCTGGCAAGCCCACCCCTTTGTCTGCAAGGTGCCGGGCAAGCAAGGGGCCCTGCTCCTGGACCAGGAGATCCATCGGGACCGGTAAGTGTGTACTTGCCCGGCTACACACTTGCCCAGGGAACAGAGTGCAGGCACCCTCAACCCCATAAACTTTCTGGCCATTCAGTGGGGCTTCTCCCAGGCTACTGGCTTCCTCTACTTATCCCATCCCAGCTTGCCTCCAAGCACTCTTTTCCACCTGCTGGGTCCTTAGATCCACCACCACAGCTTACTTCAGGGTGGAGGGGTTCTGAGAGCCAACTCCAATGCTGAGTGGACCAAAGAAGGGCAGAACAAGAAAAACCCCCAAGTACACAGTTAGCCACAGCAAAGATCGGACCAAGTTGCCAAGACTCCCCTGATAGCATTTGAAGGAAGAGATGTGCAGATGCCAATGCAAGAATTCCTCCAACAACCAGAAAAACAACATGATAGCACCAGAATCCAGCTAACATGCAACAGGGAGACTTGAACGCCCTAATCCAGAAGAAAAAGTAGACTTTGATCATAACATTATGAAAGTAAGTATTAGAGACCACTAAACAGGATGTGAAAAACTCACTTAAAGAACTGGATGAGAAGACTCAAAGAAGGGAAACACACAAACTCTACCACCACAAAAAATAAATAAATAAAATACCCAGCGTTAACAACCACTGATCATTAATATCACTTAATATCAATGGAATCAACTCACCTATAAAAAGGCACAGGCTAAGAGAATGGATATGGAAACATGATCCAATATTCTGCTCTTTACAAGAAACACACCTCAACCACAAAGACAGACACTACCTCAGAGTAAAGGGTTGGGAAAAGATTTTTCCAATCAAATGGACCTAAGAAACAAGCAGGTGTGGCTATACTAATATCTAACAAAATTGACTTCAAACTAAAATCAATCAGAAGAGATGGAGATGGATACTTTATACTCATAACAGGAACAATTCATCCAGACTACATCTCAATCCTGAATATCTATGCCCCTAATATAAAAGCACCCACATAGTAAAAGAAACATTACTAGAACTCAAAGCACATATCAAAGCCCACACACTAATAGTAGGAGACTTCAACACTCCTCTCGCATCAATGGACAGGTCAACCAGACAGAAACCTAACAGAGAATGGACTTAACAGATATCTATAGAACATTCCACCAAAATAGGAAAGAATATACCTTCTTCTCAGCATCTCATGGAACCTTCTCAAAATTTTTTTTTTTTGATCTCCAGGCAAGCTTTATTTGTGAGAACACAAACAAAATATCATACAACATTTCACCCATTTTGTTTAAACAAAAAGCAAAGATTTTAACTAACAGAAAAACAGTATACAATAAATACAATAACTATATACAAATATATAGGAAATAATTAACAATATCTAGTCCATTAGCATTTGACAAATTCAGAGAAAATACTCCATTATCTATCCTATCTTGGTGAGTCCGAAGTCTTGTACCTAATTCACTTTCTATCCTAACTTGCATTACCAACCCAAACTATCTTTTTATGTCTCTCAACCTTATATACTTTACACATCTTTAGTGAATTAGTGAATTGCTTTTCTGAACCTTCTCAAAAATTGATCACATACTTGGTAACAAAGCAAACATCCACAGATACAAAAAAAAAATCAGTTACCACCTGTGTCTTATCGGATCACCATGGAGTAAAGTTAGAATTTAACAACAATTCTACCCTCAGAAAGCCTACAAATTCATGAAAACTGAGCAGTCAACTACTGAACCAACCCTGGGTCAGGGAAGAAATAAAGAAAGAAATTAAAGTCTTCCTTGAATTCAATGAAAATAAAGACACAACATACCCCAACCTATGGGACACTATGAAAACAGTGCTAAGAGGAAAGTTCATAGCACTAAGTGCCCACATTAAAAAAAAATGGAGAAAGCTCACATTAGAGACTTAGCAGCATAGATGAAAACTCTAGAAAGAAAAGAAGCAGACTCACCCAGGAGGAGTAGAAGACTGGAAATAATTAAACTGAGGGCTGAAATAAAAAAAATAGAAACACAGAAAAGAATCAATGAAACAAAGAGTTGGTTCTTTGAGAAAATCAACAAGATTGAAAAACCCGTATCCAAATTAATGGAAAGGCAGAGAGAGAACACACAAATTAACAATATCAGAAATGAGAAGGAGACATAACTACAGATACTGAGGAAATACAGAGAATAATTGGGTCTTACTACAAAAGCCTATATGCTACAAAGCTGGAAAATCTAAAAGAAATGAACATTTTTTTAGATAAATACCATATCCCAAAATTAAATCAAGACCAGGTGAGCAATTTAAATAGACCTATAATTCGTGAGGAAATAGAAGCTGTCATAAAAAATCCTCCCAACCTCAAAAAGCCCAGGACCACATGGTTTTATTGCAGAATTTTACAAGAACTTCCAAGAAGAGCTGATACATATACTCCTTAATGTGTTTCATATAATAGAAACAGAAGAGTCATTGCCAAACTCTTTTTATGAAGCTACAGTTACCCTGATACCGAAAGCACACAAAGACTCAACCAAGAAGGAGAATTACAGACCAATCTCACTTATGAACATCGATGCAAAAATTCTCATTAAAATACTGGCAAACAGAATCCAAGAACACATCAGAAAACTTGTCCATTATGATCAAGTAGGCTTCATCCCAGAGATGCAGGGCTGGTTCAACATATGAAAATCTATCAATGTAATCCATCATATAAACAAACTGAAAGAAAATGACCATATGATCATTTCATTAGATACTGAAAAATCATTTGACAAAATTCAACACCCCTTTATGATAAAGGTCTTGGAGAGATTAGGGATACAAGGATAATATTTAAGTATAAAAAAACAATACACAGTAAGCCAACAGCTAACATCAAATTAAATGGAGAGAAACTCAAAGAGATTCCACTAAAATCAGGAACAAGACAAGACTGTCCACTCTCACCACATCTCTTCAACATAGTGCTTGAAGTTCTAGCAATAGCAATAAGACAGCATAAGGAGATCAAGGGGATTCAAATTGTAAAGGAAGAAGTCAAACTTTCGTTATTTGCAGATGATATGATAGTGTGCATAAGTGTCCCCAAAATCTCTACCAAAGAACTCCTACAGCTGATAAATACCTTCAGTGAAGTGGCAGGATACAAGATCAACTCAAAAAAACCAGTAACCTTCTTCTATAGAAAGGATGGTGAAGCAGAGAGGGAAATCAGAGAATCTTCACCTTTCACGATAGCCACAAATAGCATAAAGTATCTTGGGGTAACAATAACCAAGGATGTGAAAGATCTATTTGACAAGAACTTTATGGCTTTGAAGAAAGAAACTGAAGAGGACACCAGAAAATGGAAGGTTATCCCATGCTCTTGGATTGGTAGGATCAACATAGTAAAAATGGCAATTCTACCAAAGGCAATCTATAAATTCAACGCAATCTCCATCAAAATCCAAACAAAATTCTTCACAGACCTTGAGAGAACAATAATCAACTTTATATGGAAAAACAAAAAACCCAGGATAGCCAATAGAATCCTATACAATAAAGGAACTTCTGGAGGCATTACCACCCCTGACTTCAAACTCTATTATAGAGCTACAGTAATGAAAACAGCTTGGAATTGGCATAAAAACAGAGACATTGACCAATGGAATCAAATTGAAGACTCGGATATTAACCCACAAACCTATGAACATCTGATTTCGACAAAGGAGCTAAAATTATACAATGGAAGAAAGAAAGCGTCTTCACCAAATGGTGCTGGCATAACTGGATGTCAACCTGTAGAAGAATGAAAATAGATCCATATCTATCACCATGCACAAAACTCAAGTCCAAATGGATTAAAGACCTCAATATAAATCTGACCACCCTGAACCACACTGAACTTGATAGAAGAAGGGGTGGGGGGCAGCGGGAGGGGACTGGGAGAAGGGGAAGAAAGGTAAATTTTTTTTAATGAAAAAAATAAAAGAATATGAAAAAAGAGTAGAAACCTATCGTAAAGCAAGAGATTTTTAGGTGACAGGAAGAAGCTCTCGAAATATGTTAATCTTCACATAAAATATTCCCTGAATTAAAAAATAGAATTTTAACACATAGGACACCATTTCCTGTAGGTATACCAAGTCAGTATGTGAGATCTCTCCCCTAGCTTACCTATTAATCTTTGAGAATCTAATCTGACAAGTTATTTTCTTTGTTCCAATATTATACCATTACATTAGACACAAAAACTGACAAATTTTGAAGTTCAGAAACTATTAAAGTAAATGTAAGCAAAATATAAACTATATTCTTTCCCAGTATGAGTACAGCAAGATCTGTACTCATGTTGGTAGTATTAGTTATTAGATGTTAAAAAATATACATTAAGGAAAGACTGGTTCATTATAAAAATGTCAAACTTGTTCTGCGTCATCTCCAACTTCATAAGAAGCACCTTATTTTTTCCTGCATCTTCATAGAAAATTTCATACTAAAGTTAGTACAGGAAGACAGACAGTGCAGTCTGGCATGGTGATATATTCCTGCATATGAACACTCAGAAGGCTGACACAGGAGGGTGTTGGCTTTCAGGCTAGCTATGGTTACAGATTAAGATTCTAAAACAGGTACATCTCTTGTAGGATGTGAGACTGCAGGAGTCCTAAACCTGGAATCTGGTGAACTGAGTTGTATAAAATACACATTGTAATATATTCCAGGGGGTTTATGTAAATTTCCTGTTTTTACTTTTAAAATGGCTAAATTCTATTTAAATTCCTGTGATTTTAATCTGCATGCATATATGCAATGAGAGCATAGTGCAAATGTAAATATCTAAAAATTCATAAATGCTCATATGATGTATAAGGAGGGATTTCTTTTAAATAAAATAATGACATTCGAAATGCTAAGTTTTCTCCCATTGGTGGATGCACTGTCTTATTATTATTTCAGTGACAGGGGGCCTAAAAATAATTAATTCATCTGTCTAGATGTCTTCATAAATTCATTGCAGAGATTTAAAAATATTACACTTCTTTATTTGAGTGGGAAAGGACACATGTGCCATGCTCCCTGTTGAGGAGAAACAATTTGCAGGAGTACATTCCATTTCCACCTTGCAGGTCCCAGGGACTGAACACAGATCATCAGACTTGTCATTAAGCACCTTTATTTGCAGTCCAACCTCATCAGACCTCCAGATGTTTCACTTGGATGAACTCTGAAAACATTTTGTTTTCTGAAAGCTGTGTCAATTATGAAGCTCACAGAGTTGAGTTCACTCTCGGGGGTTCTGACAATTATTTCTGTATTAACTTACAAACACATTCTCCTTTTCTTGTCTATCTTCTTCCCATATAGTCATTTATCCCCATGTCATTCCTTACCTTCATGTTAACATGCTCCACTGTGTCCTCCCAATTCTTCTTCCATGATGGGACTGCATCTTGTCTGTTACCACGTTCTTCTGTGCGCCATATACTGCATTTCAACCCGGGATCTTTTGTGAGAACCAATGAGGGCTGTCAAAAACATCAGTACTTTTAGATTACAAGGCCAGGACTAAAGATATGGCTCAGCAGTGAAGAAAGCTTGCAGAGGGCCAGAGTTTAGTTCCCAGCACTCAAGACAGGCAGATCGCAACACAACCACCTACAGCTGCACCCTGAGGGGATCTGAAGTCAGCCTCTATCCTCCTCAAGCACTTGTGCACATTCAATCATCTGCATACATAAATAAATAATAAGAATCTTTTAAAGAGAGAAACTGCAATGCTGTCTACATAAATGCAGGCCGAATTTCCTTAGTTTCCATCTGAGTAAAGAAAGTGGAAGAGAAAAGCACACTGGGATATTACGTAGGAAAAACAATGAGAAAATATTAAAATCCCATTGTTTGCAGTAAAGTAGATGGAACTGAAGGATGACACACTGCATAAAATGGTCCTGCATCAGAAAACAAGCCATTCCTATTTTCTCTCATAGGTAGAAGCTAAAAATCCCTGTTTGAAAGTTGGATCGGAATTCCTAGAGATGTTAAGGGTGTGAACTATGATGTGGAGGTTAATAAAGAGAATTTGGATGTGTTGAGGGATGACAGGTCTACGTTTAGAACAACACAAAGCCCATCATTATACAGACATTGGACATGAACTCAGAAGAGGGGGCAGGTTATGGTCTCTGCTCTCCTAGTTTAAATCCAACAACAATGCAATACCCAGATTTCTCTTTCACAATCATATATCCTTCTTTTTTTAATTTTTATTTATTATGTATACAGTATTCTGTCTGCATATATGCAGAAGAGGGCACCAGATCTCATTACAGGTGGTTGTGAGCCACCATGTGGTTGCTGGGAATTGAACTCAGGACCTCAGGAAGAGCAGCCAGTGCTCTTAACCTCGGAGCCATCTCTTCAGCCCCCCAGATATCCTTCTTTGAATTGTCCTCTCCACCTCAAACTTCCAGGATTAAGCTCAGCACATGTAGGTGATCCACTTGGAATCTCCCTTCTCATCACCTAAGCCTTCAGTCACATGGCCAAACTTTCTGTGATAGTTAATGGTTGTCGACTTGAGCAAAACTAGATTTACCTAGGAGACAAACCTCTGGGTGTATCATAGAAAGGAAACTTCTAGCCTCTTTAGTTGATCCAGAAAGACCCATTCTAAATGTGGCAGCACCATTCAGTCAATCCTGTATTAACTGAAAAGGAAAAAAGGAAGCTGAACACCACCATTGACATCCCAGTTTCCTGACGGCAGATGCCATGTGACATTGTGCTCCTCCATCAGTGTCTCCCCTGACATGACAGACAGCCCCCTCAAACTGTGAGCCAGAATAAGCCCCTGTTCCTTCGATCGCTTCACTCAGATGTTTTGTCACAAAAAGAAACACAAATACAGTTGGTCTTGACATTCAGGGTTTCATATTAATTCACCCACTATAGGGATAAAGATGGAGGTGTCTTGGGCATTGCTCTTTTTACAACAAGTTCCACACACTGCCACACAGGAAATTATCAATGAAAGCTGAAATGGAGGTATGCATATGCTTTCCCCTCCTGGCTCACTAAAGTCTCCCCAGTGCTCACTCTTTACCCTGGTTCGTTCCTCCCAACTGCATTAGACCCACCCCTGTTACAAATGCTTGCTTTTATACATAATTGGCTGTGTACTGCAGTCTTCTCTTTTTCTAATGATTAAGTATAGGAATGAAGGGATGGTTCAGTGGGTAAAGTGGTTATCCTTAATTTGGATCCCCAGCACCCACAGAAAAAATGGTCTTAGCACCTTGTACCTGTAACCACACAGTTGGTACTTGGGGAAGGAAACAAGTGGACCAATCTAGATGAATCCATCAGCTTCAGGGTTGATCAGAGAACTTTTCTAAATAAATAAATAAATAAAGTAGAAAGTGATAGAGAAAGTCACCCAATTCAGCTCATGAACTCCACATGCATCTGCACAAGTAAACATACTCTTGTACACATTCACTACACACACACACACACACACACTCAGAGAGACAGAAAAAGACAGATACAGAGAGAGCAAATTATTTAAAATTTAAAATAATTAATTTTAAATTGTCTTCATGTCTATAGTCTTGAATCCCTTTCCCTTTTTTACCTAAAAGTCAAATTCTTTGGAGAAAAGAAAATAGAAATCAAGAAAGATTATAATACTTTCTTCTTTATTTTTTTACAATATTTATTTTATGTGTATATGTGAGTAGTTGTATGTATGTATATGTGCCTCTTGCGAGCTTGGTGCTCTACTAAGTCAGAAAAGGGCATTAAGTCTCCTGGAGTTGGAGTAACAGACACTTGTTAGCCATCTGACATGAGTTCTGGGAACTGAATCCAGGTCCTCTGCAAGAGTAGCAAGTGCTCTTAACTGCTGTACCAACTCTCCAGCTTAGTACTTCCTTGTCTTTAACTTGATCCAGTGCTGAAAGCTATTTGTTACCTTAGAGATGTGAACCCCACCCAAGTATCACAGTGGACCCTGATATTCCACTTCAGTTTCTAGTTTAGATACCTTATCTCCTTTACATTCAGTTATAAATGTGTTACATATGAACTGTGGTGTTTAGAAAACACACCTAAAAGGCTGTACAAATATGAGGTACAGGGCAGGACCACAGTCTGCATAGAACTAGCCATGCAGGTGCATGGACCTGAGTTGGATGCCTCAAACACACACACACACACACACACACACACACACACACACACACACACACACACACAAGATGCTGAGTAGAGTGGCATTTTCTTTAATCGGCACTGAGAAGGGAAAGATGGGAGGAGCCTTGAGAGTCACTGACCAGATGCCCTGGCTGAATCAGTGAGTTCCAGGTTTAACGCGAGAACTTGTGCAAGTCCACGATCTGTGCTCTCCCTGAGTGTAAAGGGCAAGGAAACTACTTTTGCCATCCTATTGATGACAGCTGATTGACAGCAGAGGCAGATGGACATAAAAGACCACTGTGAAACCCTCCTCCCAGAAAGCAAAAGCCTTGACAGAGAGTCACCAAGGAGAACTCTTAACAATTGTGGTAAGGATGCTGAAGTGCAGCTCCCCACAATTGGTGACTTCTGGTGGGGATATGGGTGGGAAAGGATTTAGTTTTCTTTAAGGGACTGGAGTTTGACTGTGCTCCAGTGAGTATATGGGCAACACAAATTGGACTTCTTTTTTTTCTTTTTTTGGGGGAGTAGGGGATCACAAGAGTGGGAGGCAGAACTGGGAGGACTGGGAAGTGAGTGTTCTTGGGGTCTTGATGTCAAATAATTGATTTCAAATAATCAATGTAATCAATGAAAATATTAAGAAAAAATAACCTACCTCAATTAATAAGATGTAGAACAATACAGGAAGACTACTGGCATAGACCTGTTGCTTCTATGCACATGTATATACATGCACATATACCACACACAAAAGAACATATGACCAAGATGTTTTACCAGCTATTTGAACATGATCAACTTATTCACATAATTCTCTTTCCAAACAGAGTTGGTGAAGGATGATTAATAAAAACTCAGAGAGAGATTTGGGGTTCAACATGAAGAGCAGAAAGCCACTGGCTCTTACCATAACCTCAGTCCAAAAATGGTGATCCTGCCTCCAGGAATCCTCAGAATGATGCTGAAACTGAAAGCTGTCTCCTCCCATTTTATAATCCTCTCTAGTTCTGGGATTAAGGGTGTGCACCACTACCTCCTGATTTCTACGGCAAGTTGTGTGGCTACTAGTAATAAAGGTCTGTGTCATTGTGGCTACTGGGATTAAGGGTGTTTGTTGTTGCTGACTGGTCTGTAAGGCTGGGCAGTGTGACTGCTTATCTTTTCTGATCGTCAGGCAAGCTTTATTTATTAAAATACAAATGAAATGCCACTACAAGTTGATATGCCTGCTCCCTCAGATGGCTGATTTTAAGATCAGTTAAGTGTAAATATTTAAAATGGTGTTACTGGAAATTATGATGAAATAGTTTCAAATAAGTATTGAAAAAATATCAGTAATTCCAAATGTTGTCTAATAAGCATCAAGGTGAAAGACTTTGGTGACATATTTATAAGTGGATCCTTCTGTTTTGGAAAACAGGTTGGGCAGAAACTGACTGAGGCCAACACGACATTGACCTCCTTAGCCTTCTGCCACCACTTACCAAATGCTATGGTTACAGGTGTGCACCACCACACCTGGTTTTTGTGGTACTGGAGATTGAACACAGGGCCTAGGGCAAACTAGGCTGGCACTCCGCCAATTGAGTGGCAGCCCTTGGTCGTTTGTATTGTTTCACCTTGTACTCTGTGTACTTTCAGAAATGCAACATTATATAACCTCTGACACTTGTCATCAGGGAAATATCTTAAATTTACTTTCAATGAAGGGAAAGAATCATTTTCCCTTGATGGTTCCATCGTCTGTCAAATGTCAAAGAAAGACATTTACATATGGAAATCGTATGCGAAGAATAAATTCGAGCTGTGGGAAAATGTGAAAGGAATGCTCTGTCTGCATGAACTCAGACCAACACTTGCAAGAAATTTGAGGAAAACCTCATGAAGCCCAGTATTTTGCACGGTAGTGACTGTTTATTTGGTATTTATGTATAACCAATGAATTGTGCATGATACAAGTCTCTACTTAAAAGGCTTTTGGCTCTATTTTTTATGGGAGAGAACAAGGGTTTAGTTCTCAGAGATATTAATTAACTTCTGTGGCCCTGTGTAGATGTTAGGTGGCCATGCTGAGATTGAAATTGGTATGATTTTGTAGCTTGTGACCCTTTCAGCTCTGCTTCACGAAGATGTCTATGACAAAATGTTGTGGTTGAAATTAAGATGACTGGGCCTCTGAGACCCTTCGGTGGCAAGCCAACATTAGACTAACATACAATCTTAGCAAAAGCTGCATTTTATACCAAAAAATAAATGATTGCATCTGTGTATGTGTGTGTGTTTGTGGGTGTGTGCATGTGGGCCATGTGTCTTCAGAGGAATACCCCTGGAGCAACTCCAGTCCTCTGCAAAAGCAGGAAGTTCTCTTACAATCTTGAGTGCCATTTCTCCAGCTCTGAGATTATATTTATTAAAGTGGCTTATTTACCTTAGGAATTATTCTGCTTTAAAGTAGATTTATATACCATTTCTTAAAATCCATCCAAAATTACCTCCTTAGCTATCTGAAACAGAATTCAGTAATCGTAGGAGGAGACTCAAAATCTAAATGAGAAAAACACAAATCTTAGCTTGGCATTACTCAGTTTAACTGGGGCTACAGATTTTACTATTAACCTTGTATCTGATTAGCTGGCCTTTGACTCTGCATTCGCTTTCACTATGAAAGGTAAAGCAGCTTTTCATTCCGCTTGTGGAAGACTGCAGTAATTCAGTCCTAGCAGGGAGCCTCTCTATTTGAATTTCAGCCCTGACCCACAAACATCAGAATTTCATGTTCTTGAAGCTCCTGCTCAAGGCTTGATGTGTGGTTGATTTTACATTAATCAAAATTATACTTTCAGTGAAATTTGTTTTAAATTTCATAATATTTGGCATAAAATGTTTTCACAGTAGACTATAATTGGTAATATTCACAAATGTATCTTAAGTATTCCCTGTTTACATTAGAAAGTCAATTTTTATTTAAAACTTGAAAATTCCTAAACTTTTACTGTGAAGCAAAATAGTATTATTTCAATTCAAGTTACTCTTAACAATGTGACCTTGGGCGACCTCTCCCTTATTCCAGGCACATAGTAGTGATTAAGTTACATGAAATTCCTATATTTTGTGAACCTGTTACTTCTGATTAAAAAGTATTTTGTAAAATGTGCTACATGTGGATTTGTGTGGGGTGTGCGCATGTGTATGGATATAATAAGTTTGTGTAGACATAACAAGGTGAGAGGTCAACACTGAACATCTTTCCCAGTTATTCTTCTTATTTTTTGAGACAGGGTTTTTCACTTAATCTGTATCTCACGAGCTTAGCTAGAATGGAGGCCAGTTGGACTGCAGGAAAAACCTGTCACTGGCCCCTAGAGTTGGAGTTACTGTCACATGCTGCCATTGCCCCTTATTTGGTTTCTCAGAATTCGAAATCAGATCCTCTGCTTGCATGACAAGCACTTTACCAACTGAACTATCCACCCAACCCAGGATACTTTGGAACTTCCTTAGAATACAATTCTCAAATATACTTTTGTACATTCATATACTGATTACAAACCTATGGATCCTGGTACTCTCAACAAAAAGGGATAGAGCAACACACGCACGTGCGCGCGCGCGCGCGCACACACACACACACACACACACACACACACAAAGATCAAAATCATTTAACCTGAAGTTTCAAAACATTTCTGGTGTTATTGAAATGATTGGGTCTTTCTTCATGGACATTCTGATAAAGCTTCCCATCCAGGAATCTGATTAACAATGATATTTACCACAATATGATACATTTACTAAGGCATAATTATCTTAGAGACAGATATTTGTGTAATGCCATAATCTGCCAATATTCCTGCAGAGCACACCCTTTCCTCTCGGAAGAAAGTGTTGAGTGAGTTTATAATTACCAAAGGCTGGAGGAAATGGCTGAGCTTTGGTTTCTCACCTCCAGTGAAGGTTAAACTTCACTGTCAGCCAGAAGACTTGGAATTACCATGAATTGGAACTCCTTGGTATGTTTGAAAGGAAGTTCTCAGATTGAGTTAACAGTGATTAAAAGATCCACCCTTGGTGTGGGTAGCACCATCTTTTGGGTTGAGGGCACAAATGAAATGAAAATCAGAATGCTAACTGAACACGATCACAACCTTTCTGTGTTTTCTGACTGTAGATGCAATATGAACAGCTGCTTCCAGCTCCTAGCAACATGGCTTCCCTGCCCAGACCAGAAGCAAAAAATAAATAAATAAATAAATAAATAAATAAATAAATAAATAAATAAATAAAAAAGGAGCAAATCCACCTCCCTTGCTTCCTCTCAGTCCTATCTGCACACCTATGACCCAGCCTCTATGCACCACTCTTGACTTAGTGAATTTTCTTTATGAAGTATTTGTAATTACTAAGGTAGTCGATTTCATGACTAAGCCCTCCCTAATTATTATGATTGCATTTACAAAAGGCTTAATAATTGATGTTAAAGCACCATACATCATTCAGGGGAAGGAAGTCAGGTTTATAACTCGAAACTACCTCCATATCCTCCCTGTGAAACTACTGAGATAATTAGTTCCATGAAATGATTGACAGCTTCAATTGTCTTGCGGTATTTCCACTGCATTCTTTGAAATATCTACCCATGTGTGCTAAAGACAACTGGGTCAGAAGACACAAGACTGATACTTCTCTGTGCTTTTATGTTTCTGATAAACATAAAAAGACAAGGGATAGGACTCAGATGAAAAGAGTAGAATACACAAAATCATGAAGACTAAACTGTTAAATCTACCCTGCCATTGAAGCAAATGGTGAATAAAAATTATAGATGTGTCTACATACTCATCAGGAGCATGGGCTTCATATAGCCTGTGAGAAAATTCCCTGGGTAGATAATTTAATTCCAATGCTTTGTTCTTATTTTTGATAAAATTACAGCATAAGACTATCATTACATTTTACCAACACAGCAAAAGTAACACATTAATGTTTAAAATTATTCTTAACATTTTATTTTTACTCATGTTTATGTGGCTGCATGGGAGTATGTGTATCACACATGTATATATGTGGGTATGAACACACTTGCACTTGGGCCCACAGAAGCCAGAAGAGGATATCAGTTCCCTCAGAGAGATAGTGTTACAGGTGTTTGTGAGCTGCCTGATGTTGGTGCTAGGAACCAGACTATGGACTATCAAAACAGAACTGGGCATAGTTGCTGAGCCATCTGCTCAATCCCACAGTTGGCATTTAAAGGCTGTGGGAGGTGGCAGATCCCAAGGAAGTCATCCACATTGAGAAGTTCACCCAGGACAGGGAGCATGCAGTCGAGGGAGTTTGCAGACAGCTGTCAGTCCTCCACTCTTCTTTCTCATGAGATGATCGCTTTTGCTAATCATGTGTTCCCAAAAATATTAGGGCTGAGAAATGTGGACTAGAGCATTCCAAACTGTGAAACAAAATCAAGGCTTTTCTTTATGAATTGGGACATCAGGGGTTTTGATATGATGAAGGAAGCTGGCTAATAACAGCTTTGCCAACTTTGCACGCCAAATATGAGACCATATTTTGAATGAATTCAGTTCACTGCCTCACTAGTAAAGCCTTGAAGAAAGGAGGTTACTGTTAGCTGCAGACTGAAATACTAGTCAGAAGACAATAATTAATAAAAGTATAAGCAATTTAAAGTTCAAAATATTTAAGGAACTATCTAGTAAAATAGGAGAGTGCACGCATGGTTTGTTTTTAATTTAAAATATTCCCCACAATTTCATGGAAACCAGTGCTTGGTCCCCAGCTAGCGGTGTTGTTTGGGAAGTCTGCAGAAACTTTAGGAGGCGGAGCCTTAGAACAGAGCAGTTGCGTCCCTCGGGGTGGGTTTTGAGGTTTTATAGCCTGGACCCCTGCTTTTGTTTGTTTGTTTTATTTTTGTTTTTGTTTTCTCTTTCTGCTTGTAATGTAACAAGTCAAATGCCTGCTACCACCGCCGTGCTCTTTCCACCATGAGGGACTGTGTCCTTCTGGAACTGTGAGCCAGAATAAGCGATTTTTCCTTCAGCCTCCTTTGATTGGGGTATTTTATTACAGAAACAGAAAAGAAAGTAGTACTGCATGTGCATGACATGACCAAATACATAACTACATAAAATTTTAGAATATAAGATAAAAGCAATTTTTTTTCAAAAATGAGACAAACTTGGGTGCAAACCTATGTTTATATATGAAATAATAATCCATTGTTCTTCCATGATAATAGTTTCCACTACATCAAGAGAAGCATAAATTTATCAAATATTTATTGATCAATATTCAGAAAATAACATCACACATTTTTTGGAAATCTTTATCCTAACTGTCTAAGAGCCCGTATGGTATCTGAGGAGAGTATTTGTAAAATTTCTAGTTGAAATTTCCTGAATTTTCAATTGTGGGAAAAATACAAAGCTGGTTTGAGCTCTAGGGGAAGAAATATTTCACAACAGATGGTATCCCTCCTTTAGCAAATGAAACCAAAGAGCAGGATTAAGACGAAGTGGTCAGAATCTTTCACAGACTCAGAGAACTTTGTAATTATCAAAAGGGCACTCAAGTCCAATTCAGTATCAGACGAATGAAAAGTTTTAATCCATAGCTGCTAAATCCCTTCATTTTCTATATCTATTTTTGGAGATAATAGAAACATTAAAAGTGGAAAAATAAAATTGGCTAATGAAACTTTTAAAAATAATTATAATGGTTTAAAACTTTGATATTCCTGCACTATGTATAGTTTGGACAGAGGAAATTTAATCTTTTAAAATGTTTTGGATAAAAAAATGTTTTGGAATACTTAATTAATATTAATTAATTAATTATTTTAATTATTTAATATTTATGTTGGTTTTGTCTGCATGTATATCTGTGTGCCAGGTATGTATCTGGCACCTGAAAGGCTAGAAGAGGAAGTCGTACCCACCCCCTGGAACTGAGGATGCAGATGGTTGTGAGCCACCATGTGTCTGATGGGATCCAAACCTGGTGCTCTGCAGAAGCAACCAATGCTCTCTCCAGTCCTGGGGAAATTCAGTCTCAACGGGACAAACAAACAAATACACTTTGTCCAGTTAAAATAAAAGTTCTACATTTAAAAACTGAGCATGGAACCTAGAGAGATAGTTCAGTATTTAGGATCAGGCACTGCTCTTGAAGAGATGCTGAATTTAGTTACAAGCACTCAGGTAGTGGCAATCTCCTATAACCCCACTTCCAGGGGATCTTTGCCCCATCTGGCATTCTCAGGTCCTGTACTCAAGTAAAAATACCATACACAGACACATACAGGTAAACATAATTTAAGTTAAATATTATAATGAAATTTAGATGACACTAACATATTTATATGTACTATATATTGTATATAAGCCATTTAATTATGTGATGTCATGTATATATAGATAGAATCACAGTTACATAAATACTTGTGTACATTTTATTTTGATGTACTTCATAAATTTACCCTTCTAGAATTGTGTATAAAAGCAGTATCCTTGTATTGCTACAGATCTCTTAAAAGTCGCATATTACATGTCTGAAACCATATCCATTGAATAATTACTTTCCCTGCCCCTTCCAACACTGACAATCACCATTCCTTTTTTTACTTTCTCTTTTAAACATGACCGAATCTAATAGGAAATTTCATTTTGTGATTATCATATTCTCCTATCATACATGCCATGTTGCATCCCAAAATAGATTATCTATCCTTAGTAAGGGTAAGTAGCATTCCAGGGGCTGTGTTTCATGTGTTTTCTTTATGTTTGGCCTGCATATTTACTCTCAACACTTTGATTGTTGTAAGTGAAGCTACAATAAACATGAAAGAACACGTTTCTCTCACAGACCCAGTTTCAAAAGCTTTTGAATTTACACCCAGCAATAAGATTGCAGGATCACATGATAGTTCTCTTTTCATTTCTTTTGTGCCCTTTCCATAGTAGCTAGACCTTTGTACATTCACTTCAACAGTGCGTGAAGGCTTCAGTTTTCCCATTTCCTTGCTATAATTAGTTCTTACGGTATCAATCTTAGGAGCATGGCATGACCTCACATAATGATTTTGACGTTCTGTATTGATTGGTGAATAGGCTTTATTTTCTCAAATGTCTGATGTCACTGCAGAAAAATAAAACATATCCATATTTATATTGTTTTTCTTACTGAACCACAGAAGTTATTTATGTTGTAGATATCTAACCCTTTTATATTAAATTACAAATGTGTTTTACATCTCATTATTTGCATTTAAAATTATATAAATTTAACATTTAGTTTATATACATATACATCCACACATGTATACATACAGACACACATATTTCACTAATTTTGATTGTGTCTCCACCTAGGGAATGTCATGTTGTACATTTGGAGGTCAGAGGACACATTTTAGGAGATGGAACTCAGGTTTGAGCTTGCCTGGTCAGCACCTTTGTCTATGGAGCCATCTCAGTGGCTCCATAATTATTCTCATAAATTTTAATTATTTCCTTTGCTACATAAAAAAAAAACCTCAAGACTGATGCAGTCACATTTACTTCTTTTGGCTTCAGTCCCCTGTGTGTTTTGCCATCTCCAAAAACATATTGTCCAATCTAATTTAATAAATGCATCCTTCTTACCTGTTCAATTCTTTGAATTTTGTAATTTCAGTTAATATCTTTGCATCTTTTATTAACCTTGGATTCACCTTTCTACATGGAAGAATAGTGTGCCTTCACGTGCTGAATGTGAATTCAGTTTTTACAACACAATTTGTCAAAGAGAACATACTGTCCCCACTTTGTGTACTGTTGATATCTAGTCAAACGTTGTTTGATAATTATTATGAAGACTTCTGGGCTCTATGTTCTCTTTCATCTGTCTTTGTTAATATGAGTATATTACCATACTATTTTGATTTGTGTATCTCACTTGAATTACATGTAGATGCCAGAAAATGACAGAAGGGGCACTCGGGGGGGGGAGGCAGAACTTAATTGGAGAGGGAGTAAAAGAGCAGGGTTATGGGGGATGAAGGGGAGTAATTGGTGAAAAAGGTAAGTTGGGAGAGAAATGGTTATACAGGGCAGTGGAGAAGGTGGGAGAGGAGGTAACACTAAAGGTTTTTGGAAGATCCAAATAAAAATCGCTATTTTATAAACATAGTTGAACTGGAGTTATTATACATAAGGTGAGGATGCTTTCCCCAGAGGCCTTATACTATGACACAGAAGCCCAGTTCTAGGTGTGCTATACCCTTCTTGTGTTTTCAGTCAGAGGACTCCCAGAAACTCCCCCAAACAATACAAGTTATTTCCGTTGCTCTTCCTTGCCCACTAGAAATTGATGGTAAGACTGTATTGCTAAAGACACCATGCACATTGGTCATAGGAAATAGAGAAATCAAGCTGGCATGACATACTTTTGAATAGTTTTATTTTATACTTCAAATTAGGAAGTGGATGGGTCTAACTTTAATCATTTTCACAATGGGAGTTCCCTAAAATATCATATAATTTTAGAATTTAATTTTTTTTCATGTCTTATTAATATTATAATTAATGTAAAATATCTATCATATTATATGATTGCATAAATAATACATAATGCAAGTGATATGAAATTCACTCACTCATTCATTCATTCATTCTCTTATAATTTAAAAACACAGCAACAAGAAGTCATGCCATACAACAAGACTCATATAGGAGGTTTATTGGAAGAGGAGAGAGAAGGGGCAAACAAAGGGACAGAGAGGGAAGCAGAGATTGGTCCCTGGGGACAATAGTCATGGAAGAGAAAGAGAGGGAGAGACAGAGGAAGAGAAAGAGAGAGAGAGAAAGAGATGGCAGGTAGGCAGGCCCACCTTTTAAAAGGGAGCACAGCAAATTGGACAGGGGTTGCTCTTAGTGGCTTCACCTGAGGATGTATCCTTCAGGACCCCAGCACAGGCCAGTATGGATGCCTGAATACTAACATTGCTCTCTTTTTTTATTATAAAGAGGTGAGGAATTAGAAAAGTATACCAGGCAATACAGGATGAGAACACCATGTTCTCGAGACCTAGGGGTGTTGCTATCTTTCGGGGACCTGAGAAAGCTGGGGTGCTGGTCATGCCCTGAGGTATCTGGCTGTTTCACTTCACTATCAGGTCTCTGCGGAACTGTCAGGTGCCACTTGGACCTGGCAAAATGCTATTTGAGGTGGATCCAAGTCGACAGCCTTAATCTTAAAGCACCTGATCCTTTCCCATCATCACAGCATCACCTGGGCCCCCTCTTTCTAGTCAATTTACCAGGAAACACAGGTGACTGATAACCAAGGGCAGTCATTGTAGAGTTAGTACCTTTTAAGTAAAGGAATAGTAAAAAAAAGTTACATTAAAATCTGTTATGTAAATATCTTTTCTGAATCTGGAGGGGCATGAACACCTCTGAGGTGCTCCTGGTTCTCACCTCCTTGACATTTTCGTAGTCTTGCACCTCCAATTCTGTGACTAACAGTTGGTAGTTCTGTAAAAAATAACTGATTTTATGTTTCAACAGAGATTTTTTAATGTATTGTTGGAGATAGATAGAAAAGAAATTGATGAAGCAGGGTGTGGTTGTTAAAGATAGGAAAACAAGGAGAAGGTCAGGAATGAAAGCATCCACTTCCATAGAGATTCCCAATCCAGTAGAAAGCAGGTTTTGAAGCAATGAAATAGAAAGTGGAGAATTCTTTCTCTGTTTCCCAACTCTCTGTGGTTCAAGAAATACTGAGGTAAGATTTGATTTAAAAGAAGTGGTCAAGGAGTCTCCAAAAGACATTACAACAGGAGCAAGGACGTGTAGGACACAGTTCCCAAGGATGAGGCAGAGGAAGAGAGAGAAAGAAAATCCAAGGTCTGAATACTCTGGCATTTCAGGGATCCAGGGAGGATCAGACTGAGAGGGCACAAATTGCTTTAGTACTTTGTCACTTAAGAATAGGGGCCAAGGGCTCTGATTCTGAGAGAGACACAGTACCCTCATACCAATACTTAGAGAAAAAAAACAGAAGTCAAAGAGAGGACTGTGCTTAAGAAAAGGAAGCCTCGTTTGTGGGTTCTCCATCTGCCAACTTTCGCCGCCACATTCAGAGAGTCTGGTTTGATCATATGTTCATTCAGTCCCAGTCCAGGTGGATTGGTGTGCTCCCATTAGTTCAGGCACACTGTCTCAGTAGGTGGACCAGTCCCTCACGGTCCTAACTTCCTAACTCATCTTCTCCCACCTTCTGCTCTTCACCTGCACCTTGGGGGCTCAATCCATTGCTCTGATGTGAATGTGGGTCTCTGTCTCTATCTCCATCCATCGGATG
>PVIU01022947.1:0-28385 GCA_004026605.1 Ondatra zibethicus | reverse complement strand
TTCTATAGTTAGATGTAGTTGGGTTAAGAAAGCTAACTGTTGTAAAACCATAGTTTACATCATGGTTTACAGGTTTTACCTCCTAAAACCAGAAAGAAATGTTGAGCTTACTCCTGTGGTACGTTGAATTGAAATGAGTAATGGCAATCAGCAACTATTCCTGTGGATACTCAATTTGAGATCGCTAAAATATGTAAAGTATGTTGTCTTATATTTATTTCTTACCAAAATGGAGGATATACTTTGTAGGTGTGGCAGTAAAAGATGAATGAAATTGTAGGCACTGTCATAATCCTGCTCTGCTGTGCTCACGAGTCTTGACATGAGTAAAGTTCAGAGCCACTGAAGACTGTAAGGGGCAGTGCAAACATTCCTTCTTTATAAAAACAATGGTTGGACAGTATTAAAATGCCCTCTGGCTCTCCCCTTCCTTTTAGAACTTGCCACTCTTCGAGAGCAGGAACACGTCTTTATGACTTGTAGAAGGCTCACTCTAATCGATATGTGTTGATTAACTTTCAAAACTGATTGTGGAAAATTAATTTTTTCAATATTAAAAAGAAATATTTAAAGATACCAAGTACAATGTCAACATTAAAGACTATGAGACTATGAGAGATTCACCAAAGATATAATTTGAATACCGGTCTCCAGGAAAAGCAAGAGTAGAAAATGCTCTTCAAGGAAAAGTTAATATTTAGCTCTGTTAAAAAATCTTCAGAGTCATTTTGTAAAGCTCTACATGATGATCACATAATTTAGCAATTGGAAAGTTACTGCTGAGTTCAATAGCAATATCAAGAAAAATGTTATGAGTTGAATAAAGCAACAGTATTAAGAGCAAAGTGGATGACCCAGAAGATAGCATATTCTAGAATGGAGGACTGGTAGAAACAGAATGGCCAAAGCAAAAAATAGAGAATTGAGGGCATCAATACATTCCTGTCTCTTATTGAGGTATCTATAGAAATGCACAATTTTATATGGAATATTTAATAATTTGTCACTGTTTTCCTACTGGCCCTTAACTTTTGTATAGAAAAAAATGAGAATTTTAGTCAAGATAAAATGATAGTTTAGAAGATAATTTTGAAGCCTGATGTAGAAGGCTAATTTTAGCTAAACAGAATGTGAACAAGAAAGGCTTAGGTTCTTGTAAAGAATTGGTATTTATATAAAAAGTTACACAGATGAAAAGGGTGAATTAGAAGGATTGGAGAGATAAAATATATCTATTTTCCAGCATTTCATAAACCCATACTCATGTCTAGGAGAAGACAGGATCCTCCCTTCTCTCCAAACATTTTTCCCAGATGTGAAATCAGGAAGGAATTATGACCTAATATCGTCGGCTTAATGATCCTAAAATGTAGCTTGAGAGCTTTAGGCTTGCAAAATTTTCTCTTAGGAAAATGTCCAAAGGTAGATTTTAAATCTCATCTTAGAAAACATCTTTTGATAAATCGGCTTTTACAAGGTTGCATCTGTCAGTATTTATTCAAGGCTAGTAGACATGAGATTATAACCCACTCATGGGTTTGTCCTCAATCTTTTAGTAATTGTCGTTGAAGTCTTCAACAATTTATTATAATTGTGCTGTTACCACAATTTGTTAAATTATTAACAAAGCCCAATATTCATATTCGCTGGCTGACCTGAGCTAACCTAGGCAGTCCCTAGAGAGTAACATACATGATGTCTTGTTTAAAACCATCACAATTTAATAATTTGTAATTTGTTTAAATGATAAAGTTAGTTGTAAAAAAATCATGTGTTGGTTATCTCACTGCAGAAAGAACCTTAATCCATTCAAAAAAGTATCTAGGTTTTCTTTTTTTACAGAAAACAGATATTCATATACATGGAAGATTAATCAGCAACATATTAAAGTATACATTAATTATGAAAATTATTGGTCTATTTAATACCAGAGGGAACTAAAGTTCAGTAGCATTCAAGCCTTGTTCAGACTGTCTGATGCTTTGGTAATATATTCCAGAAAGTATAAGACTCAGGAGTAGACGAGACTAAACAGAAGTTAAGTCTCTCTCTCCATCCCCCTCTCTCTCAAACACACAACATATTTACACACACACAACACTTTCACACATATACACACACATACTCTCTCTGCACACACACACACACAAACACACACATACACACATACTTGCTTATAAAAAATATCAGAGATAACATTTATAAATAATTGAGATTACCTTATCTGGTAAATATTAAGTTCAAGTAGATGTAGTACAGGGAGTTTGGGTAAGTGAAAAGTTAAATCTGAGTATCCTATCATATAAAATTGCTTCTGTGAGTTTGTTAGCACATATACTTCTGTGTTTTTAGCTAGGTCTGTAATGTGTTCATATATTACTATGATATTTGTTAACTCAGTTAGAATGATGTTTTCCAGCTGCTACCATTGTCCTCTTCTTAAATACCCCTTTGCTGTTAGTTTCCATGGCATGTCCCCTTTGCCCAAAGATGGCATTCAGAAGGAGGTGACTGGCAGAGCGTAAAACAACTGAATTTCCTCTCATAGAGATTTGGAATTTTGAGGCTTAATTAGAGGCTGTGAGTTTGTGTCCATCAAGTTTCAACCAAGAAAATATAAATTAGCCTGGGTTGCTAAAACTAAAGGAATTTGGTTCAGCTAATCTTGTGTGTGTGATGAAAAGGCTGAGAATCAGATGTGGGAAAGTGTCACCGCAGAAGGCAGTACTATCCTTAAGGGTCACTGTTTTAGCACTACTTAGAAGCACTAAATAAACAAATAAAACATCAAGTCCCTTCTTTGTGAAATTTAACAAAATTAACAAGACAATAATTACAATGTCTACCATAGCTACCTTTTATTCCCCACCAAACTTAAGAGTTTAATGTCCCATTCAGCTTAGACAATTTACTCAGGACTCAGGACAGGAGAACAGCATGACAGCTTCAGCTATTCTTCCCAGTGGATTTCTGTGAACAGCCAAGTAGAAGGTAAGCCTTTGTACAATAGGCGATAAGACATGGGGCCCTCAGAGTCCTCAGACATAGAAGGAACTGCTGGCCAGCATGGCTCTGCCTACAACTTTATGCGTCATTGATGGAAATCACTAAACATAATTGCAGAGTCCCCTGCAAGAAACATGGGTATATGCTATTGATAAACTTATGATGTTTAGAGTAGTTCAAAATGTGATAGCCTTATCAGATATATTTCACCCACTAACCTTCATATTCTGACAGAATTTACCAATGAGAAGCATTATTAGGACAGGTAGTAGTTTTCCCTCATAGTGTTGAAACAATCTTTAGGTTTTTTTTTTTCAAGGAAATGTTGCTAGGATTTTAACAGAACATATAACTTCCATACATTATTTAAAAAGGGTTGAGGGCTGGTACCTGTGACTTATCTAAAACAATTCAGACAGTATAAAGGCTGTGGCTGTCATTATGATTTGACATCCTTTTTATAAAGTCCTTTCATTTCAGGCTTTATGGAAGAAGTCATCGTGTTAGAAAAGCATTGGAAAGGAACTTTGGGAAGATGCTAGTCAAGAATTAGCTCTTACCCAAGTATCTCCTGACGAAGTGAAAGCTGTTGACAACTATGTAAGGGGAGAATAGATTTCTTCCCCTTCAAAGCTCAGATGACTGATACTGGCAACATTTCAGAGGACTGAGCAGTCATTTTTGGACTCTTGACACTTTGAAAGTGTTAAAAATAGTGTTATTGTAAGCTGTCAGACCTGTGATGATTCTGTTAGGCAATAAGCAGCTAAAATGTCTATATCGTTCCTGTTAATGAGCTTATGTGACGGCTGATTTTTCATGAGGAAGAAGATTTGAGGAAGAGGGTTGATCTATCGGAAAAAACCCCGGAGGGGTATAGCGGACTGCTCAGGGCCATGCAGGAAAGTGTGTCTGCAACTGGATGAGCAGCAAGAGAGGAAGGGAAGGAAAAGGGAGCGCTCACTCCTCCTATTTATTAGATACATTAAGGAATTTCCGGTTTGAGAAAAGCAGGAACAGTGTTTGGGGCAAGGAAGGTACGACAACCTTGAAATAGCCCCATAGTAGATGCTATGATGAAAATAACCTGAAGGAGGCAAAAACGGGAGTTGACAGAGTTGATCACAACTACCTCAGTGGAAGGGATGTGGCTTGGCGCGCATCGAATAGTGCTGAGAGGTCATCAGTGGTTGAACTTGGCTTGGATTCTGAAGGTACCACCTACAGGACTTCTGCACAAACTGCATATGAGCCCAAGACAGAGAAGCTCAAAGTGACTACAACATTTTGGGTAGGTGTAATCAGGGGTGAGGAAACTTTTAGTGAACAGATTTTGTATGCTGATTTTTTCAGTGAGTGTAATGAGGACTGATTCCATTAAAAGCACAAGACATTTGAAACACTCATTAGACCTGGTGGGCACGTCTCATCAGTACTGTAGTGCCAGTGAACCAGGGGGCAGCCTTTCACCTTCTGCAGCTCTGAACCTGGATTACTTTCTAAGATGGTGAATATGGGGACCCAGTAGGGGGGGGATGTGGGCATAAACTAAGCTCACAGCTATTTCAAACTTTAGGATAAGAAGAGTCCAGTAAGTGAGATCTAAAGAGACAGAAGGAAATCAAGAGTCTGAGACACTCAAGAAAGAGAATATTCCTAAGAAGCAGTTAAAGTCCCCAGTGGAATGCAGGTCAAGCTAAGATAAATGGCAGTCACTGGGTTCATTTGAATCACTCATATATTCAGAAGAGCAGGCACAGAACAACAAAGAGGTTCTGTTGAAACAGGCCATAGATCAAGGGATAAACTACAAAGATTAGTATATTGTTGAAGTAATTTCCAGATGAAATAACAACATGTATAACTGGCAATGTGGGAAATGGAATTGAAAGGACATTGTTGTGTAGATGAGAAGGGATGGTCTGCTTCCCAGATTAAATGGCTGGGAAGAAGAAAGAAAGTTAATTTTTCAGGACAGAAGCAGAGGCAATATAAGCAGATACTGGTACTGGTAGGCTATAGTTTATTAAAGGTTTTGTCTTCATTCCTTGATTTTTTTCTATTAAACAGGAAATACATTATTAGCTAAAAATAAGGAAAAATGAGGCTGTGGATACCTAAATTAGGAATGTTCATAGTGTAAGACAAAACCTGGAAGAAATGGTGAGGGAATGGCTGGGGAAGGAAGAATTATTTCTTGGTCAGTGAAGGATTAAGCTTGCATTTCCTGCCCATGGAGTTGTCTTCTCTCTCCATCTTCCCTGCCCTTTTCTCTTATTTTGTATTCTGTCTGCATTCAACTGGTCAGGTGGAGGCAATCATGCTCGGAATTAACTAAGGCTGATATTTTGTAAATCTCCATGGCAAAAATAAATGTAGAAAGATGGTTGCAAATTTATAAACAAGATTATATATATGTATATATATATATATAAAACAATGGCTTCTGAATTAATTCTGAGAGATGTTGAAGATGTTGAGATAAGGAGCGACAAATGATTTGTTTAATCAGCATGTGGTAGCAGACCAGTTACAGTTGGCATGCTACAGTTCACCACATTGGTGGCCCGTGCACAGCTCTATGAGACAGAATTTGGAGGTATCAACAATTATTGGTATTTAGAATTGCTCTGCTATATCTAAGGGAATACGATTCAAAACAGGGTTAGAACTAAATCATTAGAAGATAATAGGTCTAGTATTCGCTAAGAATATATCCTTGTATATTTATATTTTCCAGAATTGAGTTAAGGGTGGTACAGTAAAGTGAAAATTTCTAGGAACATTAGAAAATATCTTAAAGCATTAAGACATGAGGAGCTTCTGAAATGCAAGCAAAACACTATACGTAATAAGTAAATCTTAAAACAACAATGACAAAAAAAAACTAACAAAGAAATGAAGGAGCATGTCCTGGTGGCCTAATAATGGAAAGTCTGAAGGGTGGTGGTGAAGGGTGGTGCTGATAGTTTCCTGGAAGGAGATTAGACAGCTCAGTGTTTTTATATGTTCAGAAAGGTAGTGGACCAGGTTATGAGTGAAGTTTTGTCTCTAGAAAGCATGGAAGTGAAAAAAATTAGATCAGAATATTTAGAATTTGCTCTTTACATCCTCTCATGTACCCTACAATACAATTTTCAGAGCACAACAGAGCCATATTTTTATAAAATAAGTAAGATTGTGGACATGCTTTCTTAAATTACTCTAATGGCTTTTAATGGCTGCAAGGATAGAGTCTAAGCTCTGCAGTGCCATCTGTCACGTGCTCACCTCTACCGCTCAAACCCTACCAGGTCCTCCCTTTTCTGCTCCATGCTGAGCACACACTGAAGCACTATAAGCCATGCCCAACCTTCCACCTTTGATGCGAAAAATATCTCCTTTGCTTAAACCCTATCTCATTCTATAATTATTTTCATATACTTTATTGGCAAGATCTTTTCAGTTTCTTGCTTTAAAACTATTGCTTGTGTGTTAAAGTAACTTGAGTTCCCATGGACCTGACTGAAATCGTTCTAGACGAATATGCACATTTTCCCTTCATACCACTTCAGATAGCTATTCTTAAACTTTATTAGTAAACATTATACCCAACATGTTTATTGTAAACGTAATATAAAACAACAAGCCAAGAATAGATTCTTGGTACATAATATTTAAACGAACAAGTCTCTGAGGAACCACCTATTTATATTTTTCTTTTAAAAAGAAATATCAGGTTGATGATACATCTCAAATGGCAGAGTGCTTATTCTAGCACTCCTGTGTCCTGGGTTCAGTCCCAGCATGATATAAATAAGGTATGGTTGTTGGTGCATGAGATCCCAGCACTGGCAAGATGGAGGCAGGAGGATCAGGAGTGTAAGGTCATCCCGAACTGCACAGCCTGTTTGAGGCCAGCCTCAGAGCCATGTGAACTCTCAGAAAATTTTCCATGAAACCCAAAAGATGAGTAGCAGAAAACAGCCTCTACTACTACTTACGAGTTATTTACACTCCAATCAGATTCAAAGGAAAATATAAAGGATCTCAAAGATTTGCTAAAGAATCTCTGTATTCACCAAAGAGTGCATTGGATAAATAGATCTAAGACAGAATTAATAAATGAACACTGTTTAAGTATCAGCTATCCCACAGAAACACTAATGATTTACATGAATACATTTGCATAAATAAATAAATGAATAGACGCTCTGCCAGTGTTCCTCCCTGAAGGTTCTAAACAAGGGAAGCTCTGCAGTGAGAATCTTATTTGCTCTTCTAAGATTCAATAGTTTTAAAGCACTTAGACATATTCTGTGTAACTATGTAAAGTGAGAAGATAATATTTAGGAATATATAAATATTTTCATATAATCACAATTAATAACAAAAGAGACCACACATTTGAAGGGAGCAAGACGAGGTATATGTAAACCTCAAGAGGGGGAATCAAGTGAGAAATGACGTAATAATATTATGATCTCAAAAATAAAAGAAAAAATGATTAAACAAATTACCACTTAACCATATTTTCGTTTGGCTTAGTTTTAATACGAATTTTGCTGGCAGAAGAATTATTTTGAAATTTTGCAGTTTTTTAACTAAAAAATGAACAAGGATCAAAATATACTATCAAATATAATATATCATAAGTATGATATCGAATATGATAAATATGAGCTAGATGATTAAAAATCATGACCTTACCCAGTTCAGGATACCTTTCTTTGGTGAACTATTATATAATTCCAATATTAAAATATGGATTGTTGTCTGTTATGAATATGCTATAACAAATTACTTATAATATACAAAATAAAAGTTGGTAATAACTTAATACACATGTTAATCTGTTTATGATTTTTGTAACAAATAAGTAAATTTAAATGATCTTAATTTCCTTCTTGGAAATATAAAGAACATAATATTATAGTTGTCTAAGTCACCAGAGACTTTTAAATTTTTCACCTGTAGACTAGAAATACAGTGTCTTTTAGGCATATAAATTACTAAACAGTCCATTGCAACAAGAAGAATAAAGGGTATTATATTTTACCTATAAGTGCAATTTACCTCAAACACTATCTCTTCAGGATGTTATTGTAATATTAAAGGCAATTAAAAGCGGAAGTGGAGGGCAGGAGAGGACAGAAGAAAGTACTCATTGGCTTCTCTATCTAAATGAAATCATATGCTTTCCCATTACACTGGAATACTCCTGTGCACAGCTCTTGTGGGCAGTGAAGATTACCACCCACTTAAAAATTCAAGCTGAAACATAAAGCTGCTGTTTAGCACCACACCCAGCCACACACCCCAAACAGATTGGTTTTATGGAGTCTTCCTTTGTAGTTAACCAAAACTGTATTTCAATAATCTGCTTAGCATAATGTGAAAACTCAGAAGAATAAAGTAAAAACACATGGTTCCCTTTCCCTGCTCTTCTTTAGATTTGTAATATCCCCCTCCAGATGATCATTTTACCACAGTCTGGCTGTACTATCCGTATGAATTACTAGTACCAAGCTGCATACTTAGTTTATAACTAGGTAAAGATTGAAATATCATCTTCGGTTATAAACCAGAATATTTCTGATTTAGCATTTCTTCTAATAATAAAGCGGGAAACCAGAATGATCTTTTAAACTGGGCACAGTGCGTGAGATTAAAGGTGTTGCTTCTATTTAGCGGGTTTGGATTTTCATGTTCCCACTCTTTGCCCTTCATCTCGTCTCCCCTCATCCCCTACATCACTATCCCCTCCTCATGCTTTCCTTTCAATTTTTAGATGCTCAAGATAGCTAGGGGACTTTGTGTACTGATTCACTATACTTAAATTTTATTCAGTGTATTTAACACTAACCTAACAGACTGTATCTTCCATGAGTTAGAACATCCCCACATTTATTCAGTATTTCTTCTGTATTACCCATTTGTTACTTTGCTTTTCTATGCATCCTTTTTGAAAATGTTTATAGATTTCCTTGGTGAGAATCCCTCCAGCAAAACAGAGGGACAATAAATGAAGTTGTGAATTACCTGTTATGCAGGAAAATTCCCAGTAAGAAGGAAAGAAGTGCTAAGAAGTGCTAGAAATAGATGCAATGAATGAAAAATAGTGAAATGAAATGGAGTTTTGAAATATCAGTAACAGAGAGGGAGGGGGAGAGAGACAGACAGACAGACAGACAGACAGACAGACAGAGAGAGAGAATTTGAAGAAACTGAGTGTTGTCACATGACATGGGTCTTTAATCCCAGGGTTCAGAAGGGTAGAAAGAGACGGATCTTTATCACAAGCCTGGCTTGGTCTATATTATATTGAGTTCCAGGGATGCCAGAGTAACACAAAGACACAACCAAAAAAGAAAACCACAAAACAAAACAAGTAGATAAAAGGTACTGTAAGATTATCTCCATTTCCCCAAAAGTTCATATAAAGCATCCATTGGTGAAAATAAACTTTCTAATTGGTATTGTTTTCTTTTCAAACAATTCAAATATAATAATTTTGGGAATGTTCAAAATTTTCTTTATATTCATTTATTCACACATCAGTATTCTGTTTTACAAAAGGCAAATAAATGGAGAGCTTCCTGAGACAATAGACGGTTACTGTTCATTGCACCTGTATAGCAGATGTAGCAGCCAGGGTGGCAGATGACCCCAGGCCAATGGTAACTTAAAACTGTATTCGGAAAAAAATATGCCTCTTGTAGTAATTCACCACACTGTTTTCCTTGCCAAATGTGGTAAGGGTGATAGTTAACAACATAATTTAATATTGCCATTTCTGCTCTTAAGTTGTATCTTTAACCTTAAAGAGCCATTATCTTGAAAGAGTCCTTCTTGGCACTTGGAAATTAAAGGTTTACATTGTAGAAATCTGATCACTGATGATGCATTTCCCTATCCATCTGGGTTATTGATACAGTTTTAATTTCTATTCATGCCCATTTCACTATTTGTCATTTTCAGTCTCTCTCCCAGTACCTTACTTTTCAAAGGGCATCCTGTAAACATCCATGAAACAGGCAAACTTTTAATATAGGCAGTTTTTAGACGCATTTCTAGGAATACATCCTCACCATTGATTCAAATATATGTAGAGTAGAATTTTAATTGCCTGCTTATGAGGAACAGTTGCTTTAAAGACCGTAAAGTTCCATACATGCCAAGACAAGAGAAACTCACAGATAACATAATATATAGAGAAATGAAATGTCTACTAATCTCTGTCATCCCAATATAATTTAATCAGTATTGAAAATTCCAAACAAAAGCCAGTTTTATGTTGAATACATTGATATAACTCAACAACCACCATGACTTTTAGTAAAACTGCCTCTTAGTAGTAGACTGAGGATAAATGTAAACGCTACTTTCTTCAATTTCTGGGTGAAATACTCTCACTGGAAGGACTTGCTTTGTTTCATAGGATTTCATTAGGTAGAAAATTAATTCTTATCAATTTTACAGTTATTTTACTGCTTGCCTATCAAAAAAGCAAGGGGGTTATTGTTCCGGTGAATCCCAGGTAGATATCTGTTTACTGTGAGCAGTGATGTTTCAGGTTCTAAATTAAAGCATAGCTAATATCAAGTAATGTTAAAATGAACAGAATTAAATTTTCTAAAATATCTTAATGAATGGAGGTACCATGTTTCCCTTCAATTAAGATACAATGTGTGAGGCAATCCTAAAATTCACAATTCTCTTTTCATCAGATACAGTGACTATAGACATGTAATACATGGTTAAGGTCATAAGAAAAATTATTTTTTGCTTTTCTCTTTAAATAGGACAAGTTAAGAAACAAAATAAGTCTTGTAAACATAATAATAACACATTCCAAAATAAGTATTAAAAACAACTATTAAATAAAAAAAAAAAGAAAAAGAAAACAATTCTGTGAGCACTAGATGAAAGTGATGAATTGGCAACTGGCAACTGTTTTACTTGTTTGATCTAGTCATTATTTTATTGCTTGGAAATGCTACTGTTTCTAGTTATTTCTCACCTGTTTCTTGGAAAAAGAAACTATAGAGAATGATAATGAGGCGTGTTTGCCACAGTGAAATATATCACATACATTGATCTAAATACAGGTAGAATAATCAAATGAAAAAAATAAGGTTATTTTGATGATTGGGGGAAAGTGAGTCTCTAAATATTAAATAACATTAAATGCCAGGCATCAAAATGACCATATTGATTTGCTATAAATTCATATTTATTTTAATACAAAAATTTATTTCTCTCTAGGACAATTATTCAGTAGTATATAAATTTTATAGATTTTTATAATAATATACAGCTCTATGATCCACTGCAATGATGGCTTTGTTAATGGATCTTTATGGCAGTATATTCTCAAAGAAGAGGACATAGTGGATTTTGTTTGTTTGTTTGTTTGTTTGTTTTTTCAAGACAAGGTTTTTCTGTGTAACAGCCCTCCTGTCCTGGAATTCACTCTGTAAATCAGGCTGGCCTCGAACTCACAGAGCTCTGCATGTGTTTGCCTCCCAGGTGCTGGGGGATTAAAGGTGTGGGCTACCACTGCCCAGTGGACACAGTGTTTGTATCTACTTGAAATAGTAGCATAAATTAGAAAATTAAAATTGGTGTATATGTTTATGCAAAGATACATACATTTGAAAGCTGTGATTACATTAACTGAAGACAAAAGCCTACTGGTGTAGAAATTTTAATTTTTATGCTTTCTTCCACAGATACTAAAGCAGTACATATTATGAGTAGCTCTGTAGTAAGAGAGGAGGAGTGGGCGGGCCGCAATCCTGTCCCGTCAGGCTCCCAACCGTCCAGCGGAGGGCCCCTTGTTCCATCCTGCCCAGCTAGCTTAACTCCCGAAATAATTACACAGAAACTGTATTCATTTAAAACACTGTCTGGTCCATTATATCTAGCCTCTTTTTGGCTAACTCTCACATCTCATTTTAACCCATATCTAGTAATCTGTGTATCACCACAGGATCATGGCTTACCAGGAAGATTCTAACCTATGTCCATCTCAGGCGGGAGATTTATTGAGTCTGCCACACTTCCCTTCTTTCCAGCATTCTATTCTGTCTACTACGTCCACCTAACGGCTGCCCTATCAAAAGGCCAAGGCAGTCTCTTTATTAACCAATGAAAGCAACCCAAATACAGAAGGACCTCCTACATCATAGCTCCATATCTAAGAAATACAGCAAAGTAATTTTATGGATTCGAATTAGTACCAGAGATAGTGAAATATAATAAACCATACTCAGTCCACTAAAATTAATTTAAATTTTGCATATTAATCATATCTATGGTATTTCACTTATTGATTTAACAATTAATATAAATGCCAAACCTGGACTATATTTACATAAAGAACTAACATGTTTTCCTTTACATAAACATAGATATAATTATAGTTGATGGCTTTTTACTTCTGGGTTTCAGTTGAAAATAGGAGTATCAATATCCCTTTTCAAAGGCCTGCTGTTTTTTACTATATGACAAAGTGGCAAAAATCATTCTAAATTTGTATAAAGGCTCAATTGCCCTGCATGTACAATAAAATGTATATGGAGAATGTCCTTTATATTTCTTAAATAACCATTTTAATACTTTTAGTCTCTTGTTTTCCTTCCTTCTCAAGACTGTTTCTTTTTAAACCAAATCTCCTTCAGTCTTTACTGCCTTCTCCATTCCTACCTCAGTTCATTTAGTTATCCATATGAAGTCTGAACACCCATTTTTACTAATGAAAACTACTGGTCTTTACAGGCTATTGTTATTATTTCAAAGAATACAGGAAATTGTGTGTATGAATTCTGTATAGTCATTAAATTGTAAAAGCTCTGTATGTGTATTTTATTTATGGGTACATAAAATTATATTATTAAGTGATTCCCAAATAACAACAACAACAGCAATAATAATAATAATAATAAAATAATAAATTATATGCTTTAATGAAAGCCTAAAGAGCACAACACCCTAGAAATACATTTAATTTATTGTACTATATGACTAACAGCAAGAACTCCAACTTTTCTTCTAGTTTTATCTAAAACTGTCTTCTACTTGGCAACCCAAACTTGCTTCTCTGTTCCAACATTATATCTTCTTTGACAAACAGTGGAATGGCTTCTTGGCACCACGTGCTGTGTTTTAGAATACAATGTGACTACAAACATTAGTTAGAACTGCTGTCATACGCCTGCAACCCAGCTGCTTTGTTAGGAGCAGTGTACACCTAAGAAATGCGAATTGTGAACTCAAGGCCTGCCCGGGCAGAGCAAGCACAACACCGGTGTAAGTAACTTAGCCAGATTCTGTCTGAAAACAAAGAGAAATATTAAATTGCTTGGGGAAGGTAACTAAATTATAGTGTTCTTTCCTATCATGTGAGAGGCTCTAAGTTCAACACTGTACCAATAAGTAAACAGATAAATAGCAAGCATATAAATAAAGCACTAGCTCATGTTTTTATTTGGCTGTTAGTCAGCTTAAGATCCACAGAGATCAGTCAAATGTTAAGGGTGTGTATGCTCTATTATTGAAATGAGTTCTATGTATTTAACTTGACATTGGTGAGAACTTGTCAGAAATATGTAGATGTCTGAGAATATTTACATGAAAACATCAGAACATTTGCAAACAGTCCCAATCCCATGGACTTCTCAAGTTCCTATACCTGTATCTACAAATCTGTTGGGTAAATCAGCTAAAGTAATTTTAGATATGTTAGATTGAGTCCTTTATAGAAACTTACCAGTTCCTCCTTCAGTGGAATACAAGGCTTCCTTGAGAACATCTGGATTATTAAACTATGTTATTCACATTTTGGGTCAAATAAGTGCTTTAGGACGTATGGTAGATATCTTTGAGTTGCTGTGGAAATCTTGACTCTTAGGTTATTAGTACTAGGCTTCTCATGGTCACTATGTATTTTGTAAAAAATTTGTAACTATTTTATTTACATACCAATCCCAGTTCCTCCTCCCTCCTCCTCCTCCTCCTCCTCCTCCTCCTCCCTGTTCCCTGCACCCCACCCCAGCCACTCATTAGGGAGACTATAAATAAATTAATTAATTAAAAAAAGAAGAGATAGTAACTATTTTTTAAAAAATTAATTTTAGCTAAGTTCTTATTTTCTACACAGAAATAAAATGACTCAATAAATATAATCTATAAACTGTAAATCCCATTGTCCTCACTGCAGCATTGTCTAGCGGGCAACTGTGTGGCTAATGTGACTTGATCCATTTTATGGGTTCACCTAGGGCTGTTCTTTTGGAAGCATTTATCAAAAATCTTTCCTTCCAATAAACAAAAGAATGAGTCTTCATAAAAACCTGCAGACAGTATTGTCTTCGCTGTTTTGCATTCCTTAAGAGGGAAGAGCTTTAAAGAAAGAACAACCCTACAAATTAGTGAAGAAAGGGATCTGGCATCCATGTCAATTTTCTTACATATTTCTGAAAGAATTTACATAGTAAAGGAGAGTAAGCATTTATAGTTAAGATTACAGATCTTAGCATTTCTTCGGCTCTCATAAATACACTGACATAAAGTTTGATCTTTAGTTCAATTCTTATTATTTCTAGGATCACTTTATAAATCTTTAAACCAAATCATAAACTGTGTTGAAGTAAAAGATTATAGGATTTATATGGGCCTTGAAAAAGAAAAGCAAAACTTGCACATAGAGAAGAAAGAATAACTCCATCTTTATAAACAGAAGGGTTTAAAAGAACTTCCTTAGGGCCTCCAACAGTTCTGGCAAGTATCACACAAGTCTGGGAGCTCTTCCAAATCTCTGGTAGTCACAGAGCATCTGAGTGTGTTGTTGTTCTAGTACCTGACAGCTTTGGCTCTCTTTGCAGCATTTTTAGTCATTCTTTTTTCCCTTCTATTGAAAATGGACTTTTTTCTCACATAATATATACTGATCACAGTTTTCCCTATTGCTACTTCTCTTAAACCTCCCCTCCCATTCAGCGCCACCTCTTTTCTGTCTCTCATTAGAAAACAATCAGTTTTCTAAGGGTTAATAGTAAGAATATGATATAATAATGTAAAACAAAGATTGACATATCAATTTTGTAGTAGGACAAAGCAAAACAAAACAAATCCACATAAAAGAAAGGAAAGAGCCCAAAAGAAGATATAAGAAGACACACTTGTTTAAACACTCAAGATTCCCATAAAAACATTAAATCAGAAGCCATAATGTATATGGAAAAGAGCTATAGGGTAAAAATAGAGAAGAAAAATATATAATCAAGTAAAAATAAAAATTAAAAAAAATCAGAAAAAAATTTAAGAAAAGAAAAGCCCTGATATGCCGTTATGAGACAAGGAATATCCAAAGATATTCTTGAGTTCATTTTCTGTTGGCCATTTACTGTTGGGGATACATTCTAGCCCTAGGAGTGATTATCAATTGGAGCCTCATCTTCCACATCCCCTCAACCCCGTGGGGAGGGATAGAGATAGCCATTTATAGCTGAGGGTTCCAAGGCCTCTCATTGCCTGTTGTTGTCTTGCTGTGGGTTTCTGTACTAGTTCCCATATATTGCAGGAGAAAGCATCTCTGATGGTGGCTGAACAAGGCATTGATCTATTAGTACAGCAGAATGACCTTAGAAGCCATTTGATTGCTACATTTTGTGATTTTTTTGTTTGTTTAAACACTGTGGTATTTAGTTTTACTGAGTCTAGGCTATCGAGTGCTAGGTTCTGTGTCACAATTCAGTGTTGGGTGTGGGTTCCATCTCATCTTATGGAGCAGTTCTTAAATCATATCATATTTTGGTTGGTTATACCCACACCCTGTTTCACCGTTGTCTCGGCATTATCATGCAGGCAGGACACCACGGTAACCAGAGGGTCTGTGGCTGGGCTTATGTTTATGTTTCTCTCTGGGTAGCGAGGAGTGTGCTTTGCTGAGCCAAAGCTGTCGCACATAGGTAGGGGCTCTATGTAGGCAACCGTTACATTGTTATATACTCCATGTGTTTTGTAGATGTTTTCTTCAGAAATGAGGACTTGCTACCAATTTCCTTAAGTGTTTCTCAGCCATTTGAATTTTTTCTTTTGAGGAATCTCTGTTTAGACATGTATGCCATTTAAAATTTGGTTATTTGTTTTCTTGATATATAATTATGAGTACTTTTTAGATTTTGGAAATTAGCCCTCTATCAGAGGTGTAGTAGATGGTAAAAGCTTATCCCATTCTTTGTCTGAACGATGGTGTTCTTTGCCATGTAGAGGATTTTCAGTTCCATGAGGTCCCATTTATTAATTGTTGATCTTAGTACCTGTGCTAATTCCGTTCTGTTCAAAAAGCCTTTTCTTGTACCAATTTTTTTTTTGTTGGGCTCAGTATATCTGGTTTTATGTTGAGGTCTTCGATCCATTTAGAATTGAGTTTTGGGAGAGATGCTAAGTCTGATCTTTTGATTCTCTTATGTGCAACTGTCCAGTTTAACCAGCAAAATTTGTTAAAGATGTTGGTTTTTATTTTTCCCCACTGTGTACTTCTAGTTTCTTTATATAAAATCAGATGTTCATAGATGGGTGGATTTAAGTCTGTGTCAATTTGATTCTATTGATCAAATATATGTTTTTGAGCCAATACTATGCTGTTTTTATTACTATTCCTCTATAATACAGAAAGAATTTGGGGATGGTGATATCTCCAGCAGTTTCTTCATTATTCAGGATTAATTCTACATCTTCTTTAATTTCTTTTTATCATACAAGTCTCTCACTTGCTTGGTCAGAACTACTCCAAGATATTTTGTATTAGTTGAGGCTACTGCAAAGGGTGTTTACCCTGATTTCTATCTCAGTCCATTTGCATATAAAATAGCTACTATTTTTTGTGACTTAGTTTTGTATCCAGATACTTTGCTGAAAGTGCTTATTAGTTGTAGGAGTTTCTCGGTAGAATTTTTTGGGGTAAGTTATATATACAATCATGTCATGTACAATAAAAATATTTTGGCTTATTCCTTTTCACTTTATATCTTCTTGCTCTCCTTCAGTTTTCTTATTGTTTTAACTCAGACTTCAAGTACTACATTGAATATGTATTGATGTAATGTACAGCATTGTCTCTCTATTTCAAAGGAATTGCTTTGCATTTCTTCGAAATTAAGTTGATGTTGGCTATGGGCTTGATGGAAACAGGTTTACTATGTTGAGGTGCATTTCTTCTATCTATAACATCGCCAAGACTTTTGAGGACTTCTTCTGTTTACCTGGGGGTTGTCTTATCTGATCTTAATATAATTTTGGTAGGTGGTATATCAAGAAAATGGTTGATTTCTTTTAGATTTTTCAGTTTTGTGGGGTACAGCTTTTGGTTTTTTTAAATATTTATTTATTGGTTTTTGAGTAAGAATTTCTCTATGTATCCCCGGCTGACCTGGAACTCACTCTAAGGATCAGGTTGGCCTTCAACTCAGAAATCTACCTGTTTTGGTCTTCCTGAATGGTGGGATTAAAAGCATGTACTGCCACAGTCCAGAGGTACAGCTTTTAAAAGTATATCCTAAGATTCTCTGTATTTCTTAGTATTATTTTATTGATTTTTCTCAAAGAATCAAATCTTAGTTTCATTGATTCTTTGAGCCATTCTCTTTGTCTCTATTGAATGAATTTCGGATATAAACTTGGTTATTTTTTTGCCATCTACACCTTTTGGCTGTAATTTTTTTCTTTTTGTTTTAGAGCTTTCAGATATGCTATTAACTTGCCAGTATGAGATCTCTCCAGTTTCTTTATGTAGGCATGCAGTACTATGAACTTGCACTTAGAAGAGTCTTTGTTGAGTCCCATAGTTTGAATAATTGTGTATTCACTTTCATTCTGTTGTAGAAAGTCTTTGATTTCTTTTCAATTTCTTTATTTACTCATTTTTCATTCAGTAGAGGGTTGTACAGTTTCCATGAGGTTGTAAACTTTCTGTTGTTATTCATATCTGATTTTTATCTGTTGTGGTCAAAGATGATAAAAGATATTATTTCAATTTTCTTGTAGCTACTGAGAATTGCTTTGTGTTTGAGCATGTGATTAGTTTTAAAGAAAGTTCCATGTGGTGCCAAGAAAAAGATATAATTTTATTTGTTTGTGTGAAGTGTTCTGGAAACTTTGGTTAGGTCCATTTGGTTACAACAAGTTACCTGTAGCTTTTCTCCACTTAGTTTTTGTTTTAATGACCTGTCTGTTGGAGAGAGCAGGATACTGAAGTCTCCCACTATGAATGTATGAGGGTCAATATGTAATTTAGACTATAGTAGACTTTCTTTTACATTCCTGGGTACCCTTTCATTTGGTGCATATATGTTTATAATTGCAATGTTTTCTTGGTTTATTTTTTTTGATGAGTATATAGTGGACTTCCCTATCTCTTCTGATTAGTTTTCATTTGTTGTCTATATTCTCAGATATTCAAAAGATATATAGATATAGATATAGATGGCTGGATTTGCAGAAAACTATTGCTTAAATTTGCTTTTAACATAGAGTGTCCTTTTCCCATTGACTGTAATTGAATGCTTTGCTGGCTATAATAGTCTGGCTGATATCTGTGGTCCTTTGGTACCTGTAAAAGAGTTGCCCAAGTTATCCTGGCTTTTAGAGTCTTCATTAAGAAGTCAGGTGCTTATTTTTTGGCTTCTCTAAGCTTGTGAACTATAGGCTCAATGTCCTTTGTTTATGGCTAGAACCACTAATGAGTGAGTACATACCATATTCATCTTTTTGGGTCTGGGTTATCTCACTCGGAATAGTGTTTTCTATTTCCATCCATTTGCATGCAAAATTCAAGATGTCATTGTTTTTTACCACTGAGTAGTACTCTAATGTGTATATGTTCCATACTTTCTTTATCCATTCTTCCATTGAGGGGCATCTAGGTTCTGGCTATTACAAATAATGCTGCTATGAACATAGTTGAACAAATGCTTTTGTAGTATGATTGGGAAAGAGTGGTATTGCTGGATCCTGAGGTAGGTTTCCTGAGAATCAGCCACACTGATTTCCAAATTGGTTGTACAAGTTTGCATTCCCACCAGCAATGGATGAGAGTTCCCCTTACTCCACATCCTCTCCAGCATAGGCTATCATTGGTGTTTTTTATTTTTAGCCATTCTGACAGGTATAAGATGGTATCTCAGAGTTGCTTTGATTTGCCTTTCCCTGATAATATTAAGGTGTACCCAAAAGAAAAACATATATAGATCCTCCTGGAAATTGGAAGCAGACAAGATCGCCAAGCAAAAGTTGGGAGTATGGGAGTGGGAGTAGGGGTGGGGTAGGGGGAAGATAAGAGGGGGAGAGAAAAGAGAGAAGGGAGGATTGGGGAGAGCTTGGGGGAGTAGGGATGTTGAAATGGAGGAATGGCAGATATATGAGCAGGGAAGAAGATATCTTAATTAAGGGAGCCATTTTAGGGTTCCAAGAGACTTGGCTCTAGAGGGGATCCCAGGTGTCCACGGGGATGTCCCCAGCTAGGTCCTTGGGCAGCAGACTAGAGGGTGCCTGCACTGGCCTTGTCCCATAGTCATACTGATGAATATCTCGAATATCACCATAGAACCTTTGTCCTGCGATGGATGGAGATAGAGACAGATTCCCACATCAGAGCACTGGACTGAGCTCCCAAGATCCAGTTTAAGAGTAGTAGGAGGGGGAAGATGAGCAAGGATGTCAGGACCATGAGGGGTTGGTCCACCCACTGAGACAGTGTGCCTGATCTAATGGGAGCTCACCAAAGCCAGCTGGACTGGGACTGAACAAGCATACCATCAAACCGGACTCTCTGAATGTGGCTGACAATTGGGGCTGACTGAGAAGCCATTGATAATGGCACTGGGACTTGTTTCTACTGCATGTACTGGCTTTTTGGGACCCTAATCTGTTTGGATGCACACTTTCCTAGGCCTGGATCGAGCGGGGAGGGCCTTGGACTTCCCAAAAGGCAGGGTACTCTGCCCTCTCTTAAGACTGGAGGGGGAGGGAGGAAGGTAAGTGGGGGAGCAGGATGGGAGGAGGGGAGGGGGTGGAAATTTTTGAATGGAAAAATAAAAAAAAGAAGTCAAGTGCTATTCTAATAGTTCTTCCTTTACATGTTACTTGCTCTATTCCCCTTGTAGCTTTAAATATTCTTTATTTACTCTGTGTATTTGTGTTCAGCGTTCTGATTTTTATGTGTAGGGAATTTCTGCTCCTGTTTAATTCATCTTCTCTGTGCTTCTTGAGGATAGGCATTTTCTCTTTAGAAAAGAAAATTTTCTTCTCTAATTTTCTTAAAAATATTTTCTGTGCTTTTGCTCTGCGTTCTTCTGTTTGTTTATTTCTTGTAATCTTTTAGATAATAGCTCAAATTCATCTTCAAAAGTGTACATAAATTTGTACTAATAAGCATAATAACAACAGAAATAGAACACACCATCAAGTTACGTGGTTGACTTATAACTATGTCAGATACACTATAAGTATGAATTCTGTATAAATCCCTTCCACTGCAAATAAATAGATAGAAATACTCAGCAAATTTTTTGAGAATCTGCAAACTAGTAAATGTGAAGAATAAACAACTTACCACAGAAACAAGTAACACATTCAGATATTCACTTAAGCTAGTAATCAGTGCTGAAAGAAGCCCAAAATAGTGCTTTGTAGTTTGTCTTCCATCTTTATATTGCTACAGACTTCCTGAAATCTATACCACAGCTAACTGATCTTTCTTTTCCATTGTTTCTTTAAGGATAAATTGAGCATGTCGCAATTTTTACAGACTACATTATCTAATGGGATTTATGCATGATGGGATCATGGGTGTCTTTCTTTGGCTATTACTCATAGTGTCTACACACACAAAAACATACCCCTCAACACACAATAAGCATGTATACATTATGTATTTGTTGAACTAATCAATAAAGGATCCAGATTAACCTATCTCCTCTAGTCTTTTGGGGGATTTTTACACTTTATTAAAGTGAAACCTCTAGAATTATACCATTAAAGACCAGGCACACTGACAAGGGCTGTACAAGATATACAGCAGTAAAAATAGAAAATATTTGTAATATTTATAAAGAGCAAACATATAGAAATCATAGGTGGTGCTAAATTTTCTAATGTTGTTATTGGCTTTATGGAACATAGTTTCAAGTGGCCTTTTTTTCTCAAGTCAAATATTTTAATAGAAATGGGGCTGTAACCATACAGCGTGGTAAATTTCTTGCTTCTAATGATTCATGAATGCAGTTTAATCCGTCATTTCAAAAAAAAGTTTCACCTCCTTCTTGAATTAAAACAAGGTAATCACAGACAAATTAGTGATATATTTGGCCCTGAAATCAAGAATAAGACAACTTAAAAGATGAGAATATAACCACCTTGTCATCCTCCCCAGGCACCTTTGTTATGTGAATATGGCAAAAATTTTTAAATAATATGAAAGTACTCACTTTAAATATATTTACATGAAGCTGTTTTTACCTATTGAAATATAATCATATGCACTTTAAAAAGCTGACAGGGTAGTAGGAAATCTGACAACAGTGCATAAGCATTGTGTAAAGAACAAGTTATAGCTATTAATCCACCAAGAAGTGTTATGATTTGTTCATTATTGTTCCTGTGGTGATTCTGATTGCCATGTTCAGAGAAGCAGTGTAGTCCATTGATGAGAAGACTCCCCTTGAAACACAATGCTGTCAGCAAGGTAAGTCAACAAAATATGAAAATGTGCCTTAAATGGAAGTGTTGAGTCAAATTTTTGAATGAAGTATAAGAATTTCTGTCTTCTGAGCTTTTGATAAATTAATATTTAGAAATTAGCACATAGACTATTAATAGTAAACATAGACTATAAAATCTATAGACTATTGCTGGCAAACAATATGCTATTTAATTTCTTTACCATTTTATTAATGTAAAACATTTAATTAGTGCAATGGCTACACTTTATTTAATCATCTAGCCCTGTAAGCCTGGTTTGTTTTTCTATTCAGGACCTGTCTTTATACCAGTTAAATATTCACCAAGTCTGATCTATTTCACACTCTCATGTCTTTTGTTTTTCTTTATTTGCCTACCCATTTTTTGTAACCCCAGCTGTCTTCCAACAAGGAACACAATCCTCCTGCTTCCTCTGGTATTCTGGTATTATGACAAAACTCTATTTTTTCTGTTATCAAGCCTGTCACATATTTCTGCATGTAGACAACATCATTTTATTGGTTTGAAATATAAACGCTTCATTTACAATTATAATATCTTCTTGCTCTTTCTAATTCCTCATTTTTTCTAATTCTCACAGAACTATTTTTGTTTTCTCTAACTGCCCACACCATCTTAGACTGTATAACTTCCCTTAAAGTGACCCCAGATGTCCAGTTTCTATGTATCAGTTCCAGGGTTAACTCATTTTGCAACTCATCTCTGGTACCTGTGTTATTACAACACAAAACTGTCAGGTCTCTTTTTGAATGCTACTTTTTAATTTACTTTTACAGAAATATAAAGTCCATATTTTATGCTTGTGACTTACACACCCAAATCATTAGCCAAATTCATTGTCAATCGCCATATCTATATAATAAACAGCAAACCGTATTATGGCATGACACAGCATAACAACATAGCATAACATAATGCAACCTAACATATAACATAACAAACAGTCCTTTTATATTAGTGCGACTTGAACCCTGGGCCTTGTGCATGCTAAGCAATTGGTCTGCCATAACATGCTGGCAGACTTTACAGTACTTGTTTAATGAAAAGGAAAAGGCCGCCTGGACTATCCAAGTCTGTTTTCTTCCCTCTGTTTTTCCCGATAACCACTCCCTGGAAACACTGGAAAGGGTGTGACTAGTATGATTTACCTTCAGTTCTCATTTCCAAGCACATTCTGAATTTCACAAGATGTGGTACCATATGCTGTTTGATGCACTGTGTCATATTGCTTAGGTTTATCTCAATACCACGTCTAGGACAAAAGACTAATGTTTTCTTCTTACAAGAGCATCTCTTGAGAACTATGCTGTCCTCACAGTTCCACAGATTAAAGGTGACATGGACCAGCAGGTTAATCAAGACAGCATCCTCATGGGGAGACATCAGAGGTTGTTAAAGAAGATAGAAGAGATAAAAGCTGAGTTGGAAAATCTTGTGCAAGCTATGTCTTAGGTCAAGCACATTGCCTTATATACAGTTTTCAGGGAGGAAATGCAAGAGAGTGAGCAGAATACAATGGGATGGAGTCAGGAGGGGGCTAATCAATCAATGTTGCCCAAGGGAACACAGGCATTACAGACAAAGCAGAGTTGCCTTGGGACTAATCACTCCAGTCTCTTCAAGGAGAAACCCTAGTTCCCAAGAACCAAAACATTTCCTTCTTCAAGACCAATACCTTAGAATCAGACTAGTCTTGCCAAAACCACTTCTGAGCAAGGACACAGAACTAGGTTATGTCTGTCCTATCATCAGGGCCTCAGAGACAGCTTTGAATTGTTCCAGCTCTTCAAAAAAGGTATATGTTCAACTTGTGTTTTCTACTTACATAACAGATGATGGCATGTAAGAGAGAGAAGATACAGGTAAATAATGTCGTAAAGAAGGAAACTGGATAAATTTTTGAGTGACTGAGTATAAAAATGTAATTCAGAAGGAAAAAGGCAGTTTTACTGTTAAAGGATATTAGGTCGCACTGTGAAACTCCAAGACTGTGTTCATAAAATTGACTTAGCATCAGGGTGTGGAGCTAGTGACTAGTTGATAAGAATTAGCCATAGAGCTATGGAAGGCCCATGGGGATTGATAGAGAGACACACAGGAAGTAGTAGAGAGGAACTCAGAGATTCACAGGGTTTATTGATCTGAGACATGTGAAGAGACAAGCTTGCTGGGTCTTCAGAAAGGAATTCATCGGGCCATTCCCCTGCCACCTCTTTGATCCGTCAGATCTTCACCGTGAGGTTTTCACTGGGCTATCTGACAACTTAGATAAAACCAACATTTTACCTTTCAATAAAGAATTGAGGAGATAGACGTAGAAGTAGCAAAGGATGATTAGGAAGGCTTAAAGGCGTGTTTAGTATTTGGGTTGAGCCATGGGAAGCTAGATGGGATTTGAACACACAGACACCCAATAGGTTCATACAGATGTCAGTAAAGAGGACAACATATTAAGGGCAAAAAAGGAAAGGCTGAGTCAAAGTCTGTAAGCGCCAACATGGTTAGATGTCTTCACCAGCAAAATCTAAAGCAAATTAATGTCACTGTAGTCCAACTGTATTTTTCCAATCATATCCCCAGTGTAGCAACTAAATAACATCAATTTATCATACTGGTTTAAACATCTTCAATCTTTTGCATGAATGGTTGTCATGAATATTATTTATTATTATCTGGGAGGAAAACTTGAAAATTTTCAAGAAAATTTATCCAGTATAGTATACTAGAATATCTAAGAGAAAATCAAGGGAATAGTTTATAAAGGAAAGAAAAGGTTTTTTTTTCTGATTAATATCATTGCCGTGTAACACTCATACTACATTTTAATATGAATAGTACAGAGTGTCACCTCATCCAATGAATGGAAGAAGCTATTTTTCTACCATGAAATGACATGAAAAATAGCAAACCTCCTGGAGGAAATTAGAAAGTCATAAAGGTGTGGATGACATTCTGTAATATGGCTTAGCCAAAAAAAAGTTACAGAAATTATGGAACTGATGTCTGGAGCCAAATAGCAGCAGACACTCTTCTTCAGTGACAGAACCATTTTCCAGGGATTTACCTCTAGCCATGCCATGACTTTAGGTAATAATGCTGCATTATTACCAGTTGAACTTAAGAGTCACTTAAATTTCACTCTCTCTCACACACACACTAACATGCAGGATTTCTAACTTAAAAAACATAGAATGGTGTGGGAAAGTACTTATTTATATGTGTTGCTTTTATTGGTTAATAAAAAAAACTGCCTTGGCCTGTAATAGGGTAGAGTAGAGCTAGGCAGAATGCTGGGAGAAAGAAGGTAGAGTCAGAGAAGAAAGACAAAAACTGCCAGCTGGAACCTTGCCGGTAGGCCATGAACCTCGTGGTGAAATATAAAATAATAGAAATGGGTTAATTCAATATGTAAGAGCTTGCTAGCAATATGCCACAGTGATTGGCCAAGCAGTAATTTAATTAGTACAGTTTCTGAGTGGTTATTTTGGGAGGCTGAACAGCTGGGAGCTAACAAGTGGACTCCTACTACAATAGAATAATGATTTCTTATGTTCCAAGAAACAACTGCATGTTTAAAATCTTTCTCACATTAATATTGCTTCAGTGATTCCATGTCTTAGTCTGAAATTGTCATTGATGATAATCTAAAAGCATATGTTGACTGCACACAAAAGTAAATTTACATACTTTTAATACCTGAGCACCATGAGAAAAATCAGGAAAGTAGTTCTCAAGATCTTTACAATTAATAGCATGAGTTGCCATTTATAAATTATAAATTTTAAAAAGGACTATGAAAACAGATGTATAGAAATGCAGAGATGAATCAGGACTATTTAACCACATGGCTGAGGACCCATGAAACTTTTACAGACTCTAAGAAGTTTTGTAACTCAGTACCATCTAAAAACAGATAAATACAGGAATGTTTAACATATAAAAACTAGATTGCACAGTGATTTTTAATAACATAGTTAACAAAATAAGTTTTAACATTTTTATATAGAAATGAGCTCAGGGATACAAAACTATACAGGTCACTGAACATCAGGGTGTGATCATACAGTTACTTCAGGTGTGAAACAGGAATAAGTATCCAAAACCAAAATATTGACAAGATTCCTGGCCTGTTTCTGTAGAAGTATGTCCATTTAATGATACCTTAAGTAAACACTGAATGAGCTTTGGCAAACTCATTATTATAGATACAAGCTTTCTGTTTTATCTATTAATTCATCTTGTAATAATTATTAAAATATAATATAAATTAATTTATCAAGCCAAATCATTGTATTTAACTTAGGAGTCATTGATATTTTATACATTGTCTGTGGAATAAACAAAACATCTTTGAAAAGAAATTATTCATCTGCAGAGGAATGTGATTTTAATTTACAAGCTTATTCACCTAAAAAGGAAAGCCAGACAGTCACCCTTTTTGAAATCATGCTACTCATGGAATTTTATGGGATATGAAAGTTCTGTAATAAAGTAGGTGTGCAGAGAAAGGGTGTAGCATATTTTTGCCAGTTTTCCTTGCTTCATGATGTATTATTTTGTTCCAACTCCAGGACTCAATAAAAAAAGAAACTTTGGAATGTAAAAGAGATGGGAAATGTAAAAGTTATTTAAAAATTAAAATATCTGGAAATATCTCTAAAATACATAAATGAATGTGAGCAGTACGGGGTATTGTCACTTGTCCCCTGTACACTGCATGCTTCCGAAAGGAGGTCCATGCCTGTTTTCCTGTTATAGGGTAAGAGCCATGGAGAGAGGAAGCCTCTCCTGTGCTCTTTTCTCTACTCATCTCCCGCCAGCACCTTAACAGCGTCTCGTGTTTAATATAATGCAGTTAGAGTATGTGACATGTGACCAGTCGGCTAGGGTTGATCTTCAGAAAGAAGGTTAGATAGGTAAATTCTATAGTTTTCACTCTCATATTAAAGATATAGACATGTATTTAACTAGTAAAAGTCTCCCTTCCCCGTAAAGTTGGTTGCTCTGGAGTTAATGAACAAATCTGAAAGGTCTCAAAAGATGAAAGGCTTTAGGGATAGTCAGCGAAGAAGCAGCAGACACCAGCCATTTAAGAAGTAGAGCTCCAAGGCAGAATCACCAAACAATTCCATCTCACAAATGTGCCTACAGATGGCAACACAGACACAGAGAGAAATGTGCATAAGTAATCCTTCAAAATATGTTTAAAAAAGAACAAATTTCAGAACTACACATTCAACCTAAAATTGAGGATCTATGTCCTATGTTTTATCTTATATCAAAATATCAGTTTTTCGATATTGCATGTTTGTTTTTCTTGTTTTAAAAGTATTAGGTAGAAATAAACACCATCTTCTAAAAGCTTAGCTTAAGATGGCCAGAAAGATTAATGTCTAAGTTTGCGTGTTTGGCATCAAACTAGGAAAAGCATAGAGGAATCCAGAGAGGAGGAGAAGGGGTGGTGAACAGCTGCGGTGGCTGCTTTTCTCTGAACAGGAAAAAGGTCATATCCCACCCAGTGAGAAGGAGTGACCTTCTGAAAAATGTAAGTGATCTTGTTTGACCTATGACACCAGCATGAAGGTGACCTCTGCTGCTGACCTGCAGTGTGTGTTTCTTGTTAGAAAAAGTGAGAGAGCTGTTCTCTGCCATAAAAGAATGTGAGGGACAGGAGGGTGCTGAAAGGCGGAGTAAAGGTAGCAGAGCGAGAGTTCATAGGAGCTGTGAAAAACGGAATGTTGGATTCGCCAGCTGAAAGTATTAGGTAGAAAGGCATATAACTAGTGTACAAGGAGACATCACCAGGCATGCACACACACGGCGTTCTGGAACCTGTGAGGATCATGACTGCTTCTCCAATCTATTTATAACTAAATAACATTCATATGATCGAGAATGAGGAATTGCAGATACGTTCCTAACAGCTCAAATTATTAGACTTCCAACTGTAGATTACAAATTATGTTAATTCGACTTTCAGTGTGTTGTATAAACAGATGATAATATCAAGTGGATGTCTTTGCTCAAAGTTTGACAGGCTCCCTGAACACTTTATAAAATAAGTGGGCTCTCTGCTCCAATTAACTGAAAATCCCCTATCCTGCAGAATAAATGAATGCATACTGTATATGCCTTCTTGACCTACAGAATCTCCTAACATTCATTTCATCTTTTAAAGTCTCTTTCATCCTTTTTTCTTTCTTAGCGCTTTCTGTCCTCTCAGCTCCCTTGGGGTCATCATAGAAACCCATTATGTGAGTTCATAGAACAGCTGTGGAAGGGAAGAGTCGGACTGCATACAATTCACAGTCCCAGACAGGGAAATTGTGGGTGTGATCTCAAATCTACTGACTAAGAAAAACTAAAGTCATTTGATAATTTGATTAGGTTACCGGGAAACAGTGGTAATATCAGAAGGTTTGCAGCATGCATATTCTTATGGAAACACAGGGGAGGTTTACAGCTCAAGATTTTCCAGGCATGGGAGTGTTTCAGGTTATTGCATATTAAAAGTCTTATATTTTTACTTATTGCTTATGTGTCATATGTTCTGATTGTGTATTTCAACTGCCTATTTAAACATTCAAAGGACAAGTCCTTTTTATAGTGCCATGAAATCAAAAGATAAATGTTTT
>PVIU01022946.1:0-28395 GCA_004026605.1 Ondatra zibethicus | reverse complement strand
CCCCAAGAGAGTGACAGCCAAACAGGACAAAACAAGACACAGTAAAACAAGGCAAACCCCTCATCGAGTAGCTGCACCAGGCAACCCAATAGGAGGAAAAGATTCTCAAGATCAGGCTAAAGAGTCAGAGATACACTTGCTTCCTTTTGTTCCACATAAACATGAAGCTAACAGCTGTGACACATACATAGAGTATCTGGTGCAGACCCATGTTGGTTTCATGATTACTGCTTCAGGCCCTGCGTGTCTGCATTTTCCTGGTGGTCTCCATCCCCTCTGACTCCTACAGTCTTGCCTCTCTGACTTCCACTGGAAGTTCCCCTGATATCTGATGGAGGGACCGATAGAGACTTTAAACTTAGGAAACCTTATACTGGAATATTCAGTTAATAACGAACCAGAGTAATATTAACGTTTGGAGTACTTTCATTCTTTGTCTGTGTAACATATATGATTGTTCCAACTGACACATTAATGTAAACATGCTATACCTTACATCTGCAATTTTGATTATGTGAATTTTTAGGACTATGTACTATTCATTTTCGATTTTATAATGCATATGGTTGTAACTGAAACTGTAAAATTTGCTACATACTTGTATTATGGAGAAGTCTTTGTATCAACAAAAATATCAGCTGTCAGCTTTTGCTAATATATTTATAAAACAGTATGAATGCAAATATATTTCTATATATAAATACAAGATAATGTATGTGAAATATTAACACTATTCATAGCTAAATTTTACTTTGTTACAATGGTAAAGCCTACTGAGGTTTTATATCTTAAGTCTTCACAACCTATTCTATAGTTTCTAAAATAATGAAAACATGTAATGCCAAAAGTATTTTCAGAAAGTATGTAGCAATCCTGAGGCTTCACAGGAACTAAATAAATTAAAAGAATTCTTTATTTCTAGTGGTATTGCATGTTTCAAAACAAAAGAATATTTTCTTCAAATACAAAATTGATTTTGAGAATAGTAGTGCAATATCTGATATTGGAAATCAATGATGTCAACACAAAACAGCAAGAGATTTATGACCTAGCTTAAGAAAAGCATTTTAAAAAGAAATATAAACAAACAATACACAATTGGCAGTAGAAACACATGTAGGTGTTATGTACTTCTAAGAGATTTGCAAAATCCTGGCACTGAATGTGCAAAATGAGCCAAAGTCTTAAGTCAACATTTTCTGTGAAGAGTAAATATATTGGGATAGGAATGTCATGAAGATGTACAACTCCATTGGGTATATAACGAAGAGTGGCATAGCTGTGTCAGGTGATAGATTCATTTTTAGCTTTTTTTAGTTATTAAAAATAGTTTTTCTTCAGACAATATATTCTGATGATGCTTTACCGTTCCCTAAGTTGTCCCAGTCTCCACTCCATTCCCTTCCATATCCACACCCTTTCTGTCACTCCTTAGAAGACCAACTGGCATCTAAAACCTAATGATAAAATAAAAATTAACCAAGATAAAGAGTAGATAAAATCAGAATAGGCCAAAATAAAACAAATAATGGAAGAAAAGGAGCCTAAGCAAAATGTAAAGAAATGCATATAGATGGCAGAGAAACACATGGTTGCACACATAGGGATCCCATAAAATCATAAAAGTAGAAGCCATAATAATTAATAAAGAAATCTGGGCAGTGGTGGCACACACCTTTCATCCCAGCACTTGGGAGTCAGAGGCAGGCAGATCTCTGTGAGTTCGAGACCAGCCTGGTCTACAAAAGCTAGTTCCAGGACAGGCTCCAAAGCTACAGAGAAACCCTGTCTCTAAAAACTAAAATAAAGCGGGGGGAAGAAATGCTCTAAACACAAAATTTTGACACAACGAATCTTCAAACTTACCTTTGAGTTTGTCTTGTGTTTGCCATTTACTATTGGGCATAGGGCCTACCCTTTTGAGGATACTCAACAATGATTGTCATCTTGCCTGCACCAGTTTGTGATGGAGAAAGAATAATAAATGAGAAATACTCATTCTACTCCACAGATACTTGCTCAGCACTCTTCATTTCTTCATTGTCACTTTAATCACATTTGCTTAGAGATGGAAACAACCTAAAAGTGCTCCAATTGATGGATAGATAAGAAATATGTGTTACATGTAAAAAATATGCTGTAAAGAAAAGTGAAATTATGAAATGTGTATCTTTATGGATGGAGCTAGAAAAGAGCATGAGTGAGGTAACTCAGACCCAGGGGAAAAATAAAAACATCACTGTTCTCTCCTTCCTGTGTAGTTCCTAGCTCCAATTCTTCAGACATGAGTATGTAACCTGAAATACATGTAGAAATAAAACATGGAGCATGGGTACAGGAGCAATAGAAACATACATACCAAGTTACAAGTGATTTAAAGGGGAAAATGAAAAAAAAAAAAAACACCAGAGGGATTTCTTTTATCTCAGGAATGCAGGAATAAATAAATACAGAAGTGATGTTTAAAATACCAGTTAGAATGTGCAAAAAAGTCATAAGGAATGATATTATCTTCTTTCTTAGTCAATGTTCTATTGCATCAAGGAATACCATGACCACAGCAATTCCTATAAATGAAAATATTTATTTGGGTGTTATTTCAGAGCTTTACTCCATTATCAGCAAGCTAGGGAATATGGTGGCACACAGGCAAATGTTCTGGAGAAGCAGCTGTGACTTCTAAGTCCAGATTCACAGGTAGTAGAAAGAGAGAGGAGAGTTGCTGTGTCTAGCTTAGACTTCTGAAACTCCAAAGCCCACCCCTAGTGACATACTTCTTCCAATGAAGTCAGCCCTACTCCAATAAGACTATACCTCCTAACTCTTTCAAATAGTGCCACTCCCTAAGCCATCAAATATATGAGCGTATGGGGAGCATTCTTATTCAAACTATCACATCTATCTGCCTAATATTACAGATAACACTTATATCTGTGTATTCATATTTTCCCCTATGAGCTAACAATGCATGGGCAGCAGGTTTAATGTCCTCTTATATGACTTTAAAAGTCTCCTTTCTAGTTGTTGGTCACGGTTTTCCACAGCTCTCTAATTAAAACATGATCAACAAGAGGGGAAACATGTCTGGTACTGTAAAACCTAACCAATTTCCTAGTGCTAGTGAAGTCAGGGAGAACCTAAAATTACCACTTTACTAAACTAGCATAATTCCAAACACAGCCTTAACATTTATCTTTATACCCACAGATAAGTATAGTTCTCACCCCTCATTAAGTAAACTTCTGTTTGAAACAGATGGAGACCATTACAGGCAACTAGAGCTGATTAAATGCTGAGAACAGAGATCATACGATGTCAATCCCATTGGTTCCATCCATAACACCATTCCTGTATCCAGGGCTCAGGGTTAATTGCCAAAGTAGGGGTGTACAGATTGCATGAGCCAGAGAACCAGGAAATTTGTTGAGAGATTGTGTCCATTAATGTCAGAGAGGTTACACCTCTGAAGTTTCACCAACATGGCTGCCTAAACAAGACCTGAACAATGATGACACCAATATATAGGATAATTTAGAGGTTTTGATGGTATGAATAAGAATGGCTCACAGTGGCTCATATATTTAACTGCTTAGTCATCAGGGAGTGGAATTATTTGAAAGGATTATCAAGATAAGGTAGGAGGGTTGACCTTGTTGAAGGAGTTGTGATCTTGTTGGAGGAAACATATCACTAGGGGTCTCCTTTGAGATTTCAAAGCCCATGCCAGGCCCAGACTCTTTCTCTGCTTATGGGTCAGGATGCAGGCTCTCAGCTACTTTTTCAGCACCATCGCTGCCTACCACAATGTTCCCTGCCACAATGATAATAGACTAAGCCTCTAAATCTGCCAGCAAGTTCCTATTTAAGAGTTGCCTTGGTTGTGGTGTCTCTTCATAGAAATAGGACAGTGACTAAGACAGAAGTAGCAGAAAAGCTCAGTAATCAAGATGACTCACTCTGTGGAGAGTTCATCTATATCCTCAGCCATCCCTGCCATTGCCCAATCGGACCATGAACAAAGCAGCCAAGGTGGCAGAGATGGAGGTTATGTACGTTCTCAGCAACATTGACTTCTACTCAATAAGGCTGACCAGGTTATAGTTGCTGAGACCTAGACATAGCATCATTCCCCCACGGTGACCAGTCAGTGTCCTAGTGACAGGTTGGCTGCCATGGATCACTTTCTTTGTAGAAAGGACAACACTTTGCTTTAGTAGAGTAGACATTTGCTTTTGTTATGGGTTTGCCTTTCCTACATTTAATGCTTCTGGCCAAACTACCATCCAGACTTACACACTGCCTTATCCAGAACCATATGACTCCAGATAGTATTGCTTCTGACCAAAACCTCAGTTCACAGCCAGAGCAGTGCAACCCAGGACCTTTGATCATATACCCCACTATCCTAAAGCGTCTGACCTGATAGAAAAGTAGAATGACCTTTGGAAGATACCTTTACAGTACCCATTATGTAGCCACCACATGGTAGAGTTGAATGGGGTTCTCTAAAAGTTAGTCTATACTTTGGATCAGAGAGCAACATATGATACAGTTTCTTTCATAACCAGGATCCAAAGATCCAGGATTCAAGGGGGAGAAGAGGGAATAGTTCCTATCACTATTACCCATAGTGACCCACTAGGAAATGTTTTTCTTCCCATTCCTGAGACATTAAATTGTGCTGGCCTAGAAGTTTTGGTTCCACAGGAGAGAACACTCCTGCCAGGATGCACAGCAAATGTTCTATTGGATTAGAATCTCAGACTACCACATGGTCACTTTGGGCTTCTGATGTCAACCTTACATCAACAGACCAAGAAAGCAATCACAGGGTATTGTGATTTGTTTATACACAATGGAGATAAAAAAGATTATGTCTGCTGTGCAGGTGATTCTGTAGGGAGTCTGTTGGTGCTACCATGTCCCGTGATTAAAGTCATAGGAAACTACAACAGTAGTTACCCCTGAGATCACATACGTACAAATAACATTTTATGGTTGGAGGAGATTATGTTTATATATTTACAAAAATGAGAGAGAAGCAGAGAGGGAGAGAAAGAGAGATAAAACAACAATTAAGGAAAAGAAGATATAAATGTGAGAGAGTGAATCTGTATGTGGGAGTGTTAGAGGGAAAAGCTAAGGCATGAAATTATGTAACTGTATTAGAGTATAAAGAAAAATATTATATAAAACTCATACCATATCCAGCCATTACCTGCCTGACTTTGGGACTGAGCTAATTGGGATAAGAGGGAATAAAGAAACAGACATAGGTACACATATTTTTGTTGAAATGGGCAATACAATTTGATGGAGATGTACCAGATACTTGGAAACCCATCATTTTTTATTATATACAGCATAACAAGGAGGCTTGTCTTCTATTAGTCAGGGGTTTGGGTACATAAAAAGGATTTATTAGAGTCACTTACTGCAACCCAGAAAATTCAACAATGATTGGTTGTAAAAGGAAAGCCCAAGAATTCAATAGTTGCTCAGTCCACAAGGTTGGGTGTCTCAGTTGCCTTCAGTATACACTGGAATCTTAAAAATGTAGGTGAAGGAGTAGGTTTTCTTGCCAATGAAGGAATGAACTAGGAAGCCAGGAGGAAACAAGAAAACAAAGGGGAAGAAGCTTCCATCTTACCTGTCCTTACATAGGCTGCTGGCAGGTGTGGCCCAGATTTGGGGTCAGTTTTCCCAAATCAAATGATCTGGACAAAGGCTATGTCTTCCTCAAAGATCGGTTGAAGAAGAAATTAAAATGATTGGAGAAGTCATTTATCAATAAAATAAAATAAAAAACAAATCATACTAGGCATGAAGGAACTTCTGAATTTTTTTACAATTCTGAGGTTACTCGTTGGATTAGTGAACTAAGGTGAGGAAGACTGCAACAGTTTAGAGAAACAAACATTTAGGAAAAAATAATTTATGAAATCTTCTTATTAGACATAAGAATATCACACCATGCTATGAATAAAGTCAATCACTTGATGTTGTATGCAAATTCCCATATCCAAATATAAGTGTGATACTCAATACAGTCTTAACCATGTAACGCAGATCAAAAGCACAGAGACTGTAGCCATCTGAGGATTCTATGAATGGGTGAAGTTATTGCGAATGGACACAGTTTCCATGTGTCAAGGACCCCAGAGTCTCAGACTAATAGAGGAATAGCAAAGCTTCATTCCTTTCTTGTGAGGCTTAGAAGCAGGAGAAATTTGTTCTCTAGTCCAAATGCAAATGTAGAAAGTTTAATACAGGTAAGGTCATCTTAGTTTCTCTCCCAGGTTATTTGTAGCCAGAAGACTGCTACCCTACAGAAACTGTTCCAACACAGAAGCATGTCTAATTCATCCAACTGTCTACCAGGAACACTGCCTCCTAGCTTCTGCAAATGGAATAACCATGCTGTATGCAATAACTCACCTCTCTGTTCAACTCTGTATAATAACTGCTTTTAACTTCAAGATACATTGGATTTTCCAGATGAAATCCCATGCCATTGGAACCAAAACTTACGTCTGTATGTCCATCTGTCTGTGTTTTCTTCATTTCATTTTAGCCGTAGAAAGGTCTGTCCCTGAAGCCAATCTGAAAGCCACAAGACACAATGGTAGTTTAATGCTGTCTTCTTTAGTAACCTCTCTATTGATAAGAAAGAAAACAATTAAAAGCCTATGTTTTAAGCCTATGTTTCTACAAAATTTAAAGCTACTTTTGATGAGCAGCTAATGCATGCAAGTATGTGTATAACAGTGCTGATTCTTTCAGAACTCTTGACCAGTGAAAAAGAATTGTAATGGTAGTTTTCAGCATTGCTTTAAAATTGCTTCATTTTCATTTGACATCAAACTAAATTCTTGGGAACTTGGAGTATCCTCTTAAAGTCCTTTCCTAGAACTTGAGAATATTCTACAATGCTATGGGTATTTCTATAGCTCAATCTTTGGGCAGCAGACATTTCCTCTAGGAAATTTAATATAGGATTTATGGTTCAGTCTGAGACCACATAAACCAAAGCATTTGTATGGGTCTGCTAATGCACCTGTGGCAATTTTCAAGAGAAATACAACATTTTGAAAGTAATAGAAAGATAATTGTTATGGCAGGAAGAAAAAGTCCTTGTCATACCGAGAGAATGATAGATGAGCTTTCAGTGAGTTCTGGATTGGTTTTGAAAGAAGACTAAATACACTCCCTTTCTTAGGTACTTTAAAAGGCATGGCCATTTGTAATGATGTCTTTCTCTTTTATTTTTCTTCCTTCATTCCCCATTTCCTTACTCAACTTTTTTTTTATTTTCCTTTGGGGATTCTTTGCAAACAAACTATTTAATAAACATTAAGGCACATTAAAAAACATTATCCAGTAGCCTGTGGCATTCTTATATGAGATAGTGACTTGAGAATTTGTCCATTTCTGTTTTACAGCGGTACATGTTTGCTTCTGAATGGTTACATTTTATTTGTTTATATTTTATTATCTTTTAGCTAAAGAATAGTCTAGTTTTAGGTAATTTCTGTTATAAGGATACTCTTTAACCTTGTGTTCTTGTAGTCTATAAGGATGTAGAGGAAAGTATAGGCAGAGAATGTGAGGCGGTAGGTATGAATAAGACACCATAGTCTGTAAACAGAGAGTATGCGTGAAGCTAGTAGAGAAGTATGTAAACCTTGTATTATTTCTCACTATATTTGTGATCTTGAGCAAATTTATCAACCCATATCCACTTTCTACTTTTTTAAAGGAGGACAAATCAGAACTTTGTAGTGATTCTTCTTCTGTAAATATGAAGTGAGCAAAGTAAGTCCAGGTTACAGAATATATTCTCCCCCACCTCAGCGTGTGTATGGGGGGTGGTGCTTTTTCTTGTGTGTATGGACATGTGTGCAAATGTTCCTAGAAGTCTTCTGGAAACCAGAGGAAAACCTTGGATGTTGTTCTTCACTTCATATCTCATTTGAGACAGGGCCTCTTTGATGATTTTTTTCTGTTGCATTTAAGAGGTTACCTGGCCCAAGCATTCCTAGAAATTCTCCTGAACCTACTTTCTTTCTGCCTTCTTGCAGGAGCTCTGGTATTATAGATGCCCACTCTGGACATGTGGCTTTTCATCCAAGTTCTGGTAACTGAAACTTAGATCTTCATGCTTTAACAGCATGTATTTTCATCTCCCAGATATACCAATTGTTTAACAAATATATGGTAACCGGCTGAAAAAGTAGAAGGTGGTCCACATGAAAAGACAATGGACAGTGAAGAACAGAATAGAGTATCAGGTCCTTGTATTTCTTTAGAAAATGGAAGCTTACAAAGGTACTAGGAAATGTTTGAGGAGAGAGAGGTTGAAAACAAAAACCAAAGTGAAATGGTGCTACTTTCAGATTCATAGATAACTACTTAAATGTTTATAAGTTTAGGCTTGTTCTATTGTAGAAAAAGCTAAAAAGCACAGAAAATTGCTGTGGATTTTGTTTTATTTCTGTGTTATACTCTGTACAGTTTTGTCCCTAGAATACTTTGCTTGAAATGAGTCACAGAGTTCAGGCAGTAAATGTGTGAGTGAATAGCAGGTATTAGAAGATAAATGGCCTTTGGGAAAAGCAGACATTACCAAGCCACTGCTGTCTTCTAGACAGCATCCCATCTATCTCAAATCATGTCAGTTCCACCTTCCAAATAGATCTGGGACCTGACTTCTCCCCACCTCCATCTCCTCTCCTCCCTTAGCCTCTTCACATCCCTTATTGCAAAAGCCCCCAGTGCTCCTTTCAACCACTGTTCATTTGTTCTCCCCGAGTGGTACAAGTGATTCTTATAAAAGCCAACAATTTCCTGTCACACGTTGATCTCAGTTAGTCCAAGAGCTCTCCGTCTTACCCAGGTGGAAAGATGGCTTTCTTATGGTCTGTGAGTTAGCATGGTGCTTTGCTTCTGTCCTCCACTCACCTCATTTGCCTCGGTGCTCACCCCAGTTTCACTGAATATGACTTGCAAATTCTACTTTGGTGGAGGACTTATTGAACAAGCTTCTCTAATCATTCAATCTAAACTATTACCTTTCTTGCAGCATCTTTGTGTCTTCCCTTCTCTTTAAATAGCGATTTACTTGTGGCCTATCAATTGTCATTCTCTAATATTAATAAATAAAACAATGGGAGTGCTGGTCTGGAGTAGATATTTTTATGAGACTGACTACTGGAGAACACAAAGACAAATCATGAAAAATTAAAACTATGAATAAAGTGTCTACTGTTACTGACACCCTTCCTCAGATTGATAAAGTCTTAAACCGATATCTTCACGTGATTTGGCCTAAGAATTGATTTGAAGTGTCTTTGCTTCACCCAGATTTCTCTGTAACCCAGCACATCAATAAGAATCCCTAAGGGTGACTAAAATAAAAATTGCATCTAAATTTCATAGACTTGGGAAAGAAATAGTGAATATTGGAAGAGAACGTTTTGTTTAAATCACTAACATCAATAAAACGTCAGAACTTAACTTGATGACTTTGTTCAACATAGCAGCAATAACTTTTCTTCTCAAAAAGATGAAAATTCCAAATATAAACTGATAGACTGATAGATAGGTAGGTAAACACTGTCTTCATTTAATTTATTACGCCTATTAAAAAACTTGGTGTTTTGATACAGTTAAATCTAAAACAGATGTGCTAATTAATATGGATGATCTTTTGGGGGTTTTTTCCAAGCTTTTCTATATAGAGGATAGTATTTCTACTGCCAGCTTAAGGCTAATCAGAAGTAATTAGATAATCATATAAACTGGCTATTTCAAAGTGTATGTGCATATACTTATTTAAAGTATACAAACACATATACAATAAGTTTATGTGTGCAATTCATGCATAAGGGTATTTTTGTGTATTTTATACACACATGCACATACAAGTGGAGGTTTGCACATTTTAAATACCAACAGATACTAGGGAAACCTACACTATATAGTTTTAACTGCAGTGAATAACTTTGACCATGTAACAAAATTGCGCATTCGTATCTTCTTCATTATTTGAATTGGTCAAGCTCAGTAAGATACAACTAATGGTAAAGCCTAATGAAAATACCTGCGATGTTCAGTAAAATTTCCCTCTGCACTGGAAACTCTGCTTAAAATCATTGTGATTAAAAAACAAAATGCAGGATTTCTAATATTCTTCTCTGCAAGAGAAATGCAGAGTTTTATGTCCATTTGCAATTTTATTGTAAATTAAGTTCAAAAAAATATAAAAATCTTTACCCTATTTTCATTTCCATTTCTATAAATGTCTGCATACAACTTGAGTTCATGTATTAAAAGGAAAGTTTGCTTATTCTTATGAACTGTGGCATCTAATTTTGAGATCTGAGACAGTATTTTCTGATATACACTGGCGTTAATAACATTGACTCTGAGAAAAAACACTGCTCCCTCCCGCTTGGGCACTACCCTTGGGAGGAGAGGTCATGGCTATCTAACAGCGGAATCCACAGCTGCTCATGCTGACGCAGGTTTGAGTGTTATTTCCTTGACAGAGGTCACAGAGAAGCAGGAGAAGATAATTTTATGAGGCATCTGCTATATTTGTGGTTATACTCATTCTTCGGGACTGACCTACAAACTCTAGTTTCTACAAGAAAATAACTTTCAATAAAGATGCAGGGGCTTATAAATGGATAGCCATAACAAATGAACTTTCCTGTGAGTAGAATGCTAGCTTCAATTGAAAAATCAATATAGTTAAAGCCAATAAAATGTTAGTTTCAGACAGGACTTAAATAGAGGTCAAAATGGATATATTTAACTTGAAAAGCTTTAAGGTATAATATTAAAATCTAGCTAGAACCCAGAACAGGACAGTTAATGCTTTGTGTTTTCTACAGAATTTAGTTAGTATTGGTTTGATTTTTAATTTCATTTTTGGCAAATTATTCCAAGTGTATCATCATAGTGATAAGCTATTATAAATTCTCTATTTTAAATAGGATTGTTGAGTAATGGATCAAGTAAAGTGCTATGAACTGAATTGAAAATATCAAAATATTTACTCTGTATGTAGCTATCTTTGATTACTCTCCTAAAGCTTTATTGGCAATTGGTAGTCACCTTCCAAAGTCAAACCCATAGAAGTTTTGAAACCAGAACTGAGTTCAAATTCTGCTTTGCTGCTATCTTCTGTATGACATTGGATAAGTTATAAGGGATTTTCTTCTTCAGAATCCAATTTGTCATCTAATAAATACATATTTACAAAATAATTCTGGGATCATTCAAGGGTATTAATTGAAAGTCATATTAGGCTGGTCATGGTTGCACACACCTTTAACTGCAGCACTTGAAAAGCAGAAGTAAATGAATCTCTGTGTGTTCAAGAGAAACCTAGGCTATATAGAGTTCTAAGAGAAGAAGAAAAACGAAGTCCCATAAAGATATCTGTTGGTTATTATATGTTTCACATTCAAACTACATACCTTCTTTACATAATAATAAATAAACTAAGATTCACATGTGTAATAAAATACTTTAAAATGGCTCATAAGAGCCGGGCGGTGGTGGCACACTCCTTTAATCCCAGCACTTGGGAGGAAGAGGCAGGTGGATCTTTGTGAGTTTGAGGCCAGCCTGGTCTACAAGAGCTAGTTCCAAGACAGGCTCCAAAGCTACAGAGAAACACTGTCTCGAAAAACAAAAACAAAACAAAAGGCTCATAAGAGACCAAAATATTTAATTTGGACATTTGTATGAAATGGCCCCTTCAAAAACTTTCCTGATTACTAATTAGTCTTTTGTTTTCAGCAGTTAGTGTTTATTTACCTATTATGTGTCATGTACAGAACTCTCATGTGCAGTTATAATGCCAAATATGACTTGGTTTCTTTCAATGAGATAATTTTATGTAATAAGAAATACCCATTTAAAAAAGTCTATAACCCTGAACAAAAAGAAAATTTGTATCATTTATAGAAATTGTTTGAAATAGAAGAAATTATACCTCTTTTTGAAAAAGTGTAGAAGAAAATCAAGACATTTCACTAGGAAACCATCATGAGACATCTAAGTGTCTTAGATACTCCAGTGATAAGTGTTTCACTGTGCAATAAAAAGATGTTTTATAAAAGCAAGAGATACATATCAGCATAATGAAGGAAAAATGGAGAGAAATAAACCTCCACCTTCTCCCGTTTCTTTAAACTTTAATTAATTTGTTATTTCTTTATTCACAAATTTCAGAACACTTAGACTGAGCGATGAATCACTAAACACAAACAAATATTTCTAGAAATTGGCTTTCATTATCATATTTGTTAATACGGATTAGTCTTTTTTTCTACAGGAAAAAAATCAATTTACCTAAAGTAAATCGAATAAAGTTATAAAGTATATTTGAAAAAACAATCTTCTTACTTAGGTACTTCACATTAGTGATCACCACCCTCCTTTCTTATGGTTTAAAGACAGGGGGTATTGTAGTAAGGATTACTCTCAGTAAATTTTCTGAATAACCAAGTAAGGCTTTCCAAACCTAAAGAGCTTATGAATTTATTTTTCTTTTAGTCAAGTATAATAAAGTATCTCTATATTTTATTTTTTAATTTTTTATTGAAAAGTTTTTTTTTTTTTACCAACCACAGTTACCGGTTCCTCCCTTCCCCCTCCAACTCAATTCATTTCTCAGAAAGGGCAAGGCCTCCCATGGGGAGTCAACAAAATTTGGTATCTCCTGTTGTGGCAGGACCAAACCCGTGCCCCCTTTACCTAGGCTGAACAAGAAGGTATTCCTCCAAAAGGAATGAGCTCAAAAACAAAAACAAAACAGTTAATACACTAGGAATAAATCCTGGTCCCACTGCCAGTGCGCCCACAGACTGCCTAAGCCACAGAACCGTCAGGTTCCCCAGTTATCAGTACAGAATCAGTGAGCTCCCACTAGTTTGAGTCAGCAGTATCTGTGGGTTTCTCCATCATGATCTTGACCCTTTTGCTTATATAATCTCTCCTCCCTCAATTCGACTGGACTCCAGTTTTTAATTTATTTGTTCTTCTTTCACATACTCCATCCAGATAGCAGTTTCCCCTCCCACATTTCCTCCCAGTCCTGTCCCCCACCTCCCCACTACCCCTTCAGAAAGGGGCAGGCCTCCCAAGGATATCAACCTAGCATCACAGGTCAAGTTGCTATAAGACTAGGCATATTCCCTCATATTAAGGCTGGAGGAGATACCCAGTAGGAGGAACAGATACCAAAAGCAGACAGTTAGTCCCAATCTCACTGTTAGGAGTCCCAAAAGAACACCAAGCTACACATCCATAACATATATGCAAAGGACCAAGTCAGACCCATGTAGTTTCTCTATTTGTCACTTCAGTCTCTTTGAGGCCTGCTTAGTTGATTCTGATTCTTTTTTCTTTTTTAAATCATTTCCTTGATCACTCTGGCTCCTGCAATCCTTTTCCATTCTTCTGCAGGATTCCCCAAGCTCCACTTAATGTTTGGTTGTGGGTCTCTTCATTTGCTACTGCTGGTTGCTGTATGAAGCTATATGAAGCTATTCTGATGATAATTATGTTAAGATGCAGTCTATGAGTGTAGGAAAGCATCATTAGAAATCATTTTCCTTGACTAGTTATTTATTTTTGCCATACTTATTTGGTTCTATCCAAGGTCTACTCTGCACTATCTCACCTCTGGTTATTGGCTCTCCAGGCAGTGTCAGGGGCGGGCTACCTCTTATGGCATAGATCTCAATCTGGACCAGTCATTGGTTAGTCACCTTACCCCAGGCGAATTTTTCAGGCAGGACACACTGAGGGCTGAGGTTTTTGTTGGTTGGGGTTCCAATCTCTGCATTAGAAACCTTGCCTGGGTTCAGGCTCTGTATCTCCTATTACTAGGAGTCTCCGATAGGGTCACCCTCCCAAATTCTTTGGATTTTACATTGTACTAGGTTTCTGTCTGGCCTGAAATGCTCCTAACTCCAGTTCTTTCTCCCAGTATTCTCTCTCCGTCCTTGCCCCCATACCTTAATCCTTCTATTTGACTCAGTTCCATCTTGATTTAAGGTCAGAAAATTCAAACCTGTTTTTGATCTTCAGGGACAGGTAACTGGGTGTTTTCTGTATGGTGTGGTTACATGATGTCTTGATTTTCAAGGCCAGAAAACGGGATGTTTGATCTAAGCCATGGTTACTGGATGCCTTGAGATTTAAGGAAGTAATTACGCTTTCTTGTTCTTTGTATCATGGAAGTCTTTTGCTTGGGATATATCAGGGCTATGAGAAATAAATTTGGGCAGATACAGTATTCACTGGATTTCCTCCTAATTCTATATTTTGTTTCCTGTCTATTTCTTTAATCAATCTTCACTCCCCCTTTCAGGCATGTTCAAACAGGTTGACTGGTTTCCAACACTCTTTTTCCCATCCCTGCGTGCCCCTAATCCACGCATGAAATCTATTCCATTTTCTTTTCTTAGCGAGATGTGTTACCCTTGAAACAGCCTAGTTACCTAACTTCTCTGAGTTTGTGGATTGTAACATGGCTATCCTTTACTTTAATAATATCCATTTATTAATGAGGACATATCATGTTTGTCTTTCTGTGTATACGTTACCTCACTTAGGATGATTTTTTTCTAGTTCTATCAATTTACCTGCAAATTTCATGATGTTATCTTTTTAAACACCTGAGTAATACTCCATTGTGTAAATATACGACATTTTCTTTATCCATTCTTCAGTTGAGGGACATTTAGGTTGTGTCCAGTTTCTGGCTATTATGAATAAAGCTGCTATGAACATAGCTGAGCAAGTGTCTTTACGATAAGATGGAACACCCTTTGGATGGAGATGTATATATAATGGTATAATTGGGTCTTGAGATAAATTGATTCATATGATTTCAGTGGTTTGTTCTTTTGGTTTTTGTTGTAAAATGATATTTTGTTGTCACTTTTTCAAAATTATTTTTTGTTATTTATTTATGTGATCTTCTGTGTGTCTGTGTAAATATGAGCATATGAGAGTAGGTGCTCACAGAGGCCAGAGATTTTGGTTCTCCTGAAGCTGGAGTTATATGTATACTTGTAAGTCACCTGACATGGGAAACCAAGCTTATGTCCTCTACAAGAGTTCTCACTCTTAATTTCTGAGACATCTTTCCATTCAAAATTTGTTTTTTTTAAATCAATATTAGCTTCATTTTAAAACTTATAAGAGAGCACAGATTTTCTTATATCCAGTCCTACCAGTGTATATATTTTCCCATTATAAATAGCTACCATAGCAGTAGAACTTTTATTTCCACTTATATAAAATATATAAAACAAATCATCATTATACTCTGATGCTAGACATTTCCACTGTTATGAAAATTCTGTGTAAGCCATGTATTATAAATAGAATATAACTTCTTTTCCACTCCTTGGAACCACAGATCACTTTATTCTTTTGGTAATTCTCCTTTTTCTATAGTACTACCGAATTTTAACCCCTTATTCTTGTAACTATTTAGACTAGCTTTTGACATTGGAATATCCTCAAAATACTCTTCCATTTATTTAGGTTTTTTTACTTGCATTTAATACTAAATATCATTTACTTGCCTGCAGGAAGTACAGTTTCTTCATTCATTTATCACTGGACATCACCATTGTTTACAAGTTTGAATCTTGACAAAAGCTCTATGAACATTTGTGCACAGTAATTTCCTCCTTTGAGTACACACCCAGGATCATGAGTCTTTAAAAGAAAACTATGTTTAGTTTAGTTAGAAACTTCAGCACTGTCTTGAAAAACACTGATACCTGTTTGGCATTTTCACTAGCATCAACTGTTAGATCCTGCTGAGACACATTGTCACCAGCATTCGGTACTGGTACTTAACATTGACCACATTGATTCATATCTAATTTTTAATTAATCAGTAGATTTTTGAGACAGAAATATTCTTTTTTACAAATTAACTACTTTAGCCAGCAATTAACTAATATTAGCTTTTTTGTTTTTGTAGTTTTTCGAGACAGGGTTTCTTTGTAGCTCTGGAGCCTGTCCTGGAACTAGCTCTTGTAATATCCCACCCAGGAACTGAATGGCAATTTTCCTTTCTAAGAGCCTGAATTGAAAGAATAGGGGGAAAGGAAAGAGCTTGAGTGCAGCTGTTCTTTCTGTTTACTACTCAATATAAGGCAAGGAGCCCTGGCAACCTGCCGCTGCCACCGTGATGCTGTGTAACACCAGAGGCCAAGAATCAACAGGGCTAAGAACTGTGTACGGTAAGCCCTCTAAACTGCCAGTCAAATTAGTTAAAATTATTGCTTCAGATTACTTATGTCAAAATGGTTGTACACTGATGAAAAGTCTGAATAACACTACATACAAATAAAATTTAAAAAATCTCCCCAATCATATTTTAGAAATATTATATCTAGTTCTAGGACAAGACAACACAGTACTTATGACAGTAAAGTGAGTCAATTGATTGATTTCCTCTCTTGACCTGTGAAGTTTTGTTTATTCTGCATTTTAGTATAATGTCTATAAAAATATGTAAAATGTATATTCTGCAATTTATAAAATTATGTATTAATAAAATTGTTAATGACCATCTGAATTCATAACTTTCCCACTGGTAGAGGATTTAGACTTATATTTAATTACTCATAATATATAAAGGAGATGTCTTCTGAAATTTGATTTGTCTGTGACAATTTGTCAAAACAGTAAAAAAATGATATTTGCAAATTTGATTGGCATTTTCCCAGGAGATACATCAAAGCATGTGATGATGCTTCACAATATTTTGCCATATTTATTTCAAATTATAGGCAATGCTCTCAAACCCTGGCACTACTTTGTCAAGTATTTTATCATGGGATTTTCACAATTCAATAAATTGCATCTTCAGACTCCTTTTTCTGTGGTTCTTCCTAAGTTTAGCAAGTCCACTCTTGTCTCTTTCTTGGATGTACTGAATTTTTCAACACCATCCATAACAGTAATTTAGATATTTTGATCTCTCCCTGAAGGCAATAAATGTCTTGTTGGCATTTAGAATGGCAAAGATTTTGCAGATTGTTTCCAGATAATTTTGCCAATATCATCTCGAGGAATCACACTCCATCTTGTCAGTAGCCTAACAATAGGCATGCCTTAGATAATTTAACTAGCAGACTAAAATAACCCTCAGAACCATGGGCTTCAAAATATATCTCTTATTAGAAGCATAAAAGCCACATAAATATCATTTGTATTTCTACCAGCGATCTTGGATAGAGAAAATTTCATTTATCAGTGAAATATTTAAAGTAGTTATTTTCCTTTTTGGTCTGAGTAATATGGTTTCCATCCTTAAGATCTTGAATATTTCCACAGACCAATGTGTTGAAGATTTAGTGTCTAGCCTGTGATTGGAAGTTTGTGAATGATTTCTGCATAGAAAGTATTTGTATTTTTGTAGTCATAAACTTCAATATAATAGTGGGGTCCCAGCTACCCTATACTTGTTTTTCAGCTTCTTGCCTGGAATGCATATGTTTATCAACTACTGCACTTGATCTACTGTGTAGTCAAAGGTCCAAGAACAAGGCATAATCAGTACATCACAATAAAACGATGAATAAACAAAACTAGTATTAAAAAGCCGTTCTTTTGAGTTGATTATTGCAAATATTTCATCAAAATAAGGGAAATTGGTAAAATGCATAAAAATTCAGTAACACATGCAAATCCAGTCATTGATCTTCTATTAATAGACATTAGGTACAGTAGAATTAGCAAAATATTTGTAAAGGCCTTAGGGTATTTGGAATGATAACTGAATATTGGCTTCCTCTTAAATGTATTGACTCTATTAATAACTGGCAATCATGTGAGCTTAGTCTTTGAAATCTTAATGTCAGGCATTGGCATTTCTTTACCTCTGAAAGTCATATATCTATTTCCTATATGAGTAAATTTAATATGTATTGAATAGATCATTGATACTGTAGCCACCTTCATTATTCTGTTGTCTGTATTTTCTATATAAATTACGAAGCTGCTTTCAGCAATTGATGTTCCAACCTTGAACTCTGATATAATGGATGGAGTTATTTTTTAAGTTCATGGACTAACTTCAGCTAGCTTCATGTCTCATACAGCTTCTTTAGCTATTTCAAACTTCATAGAACTGAGGATCCATGGACGTGTCCTGTTTGGGTTAGACTTTGGTTTAAGGGAATATTGTATCTTCTTTGATGGCATATCTAGACAAACAAAACATTTTTCTATTTCATTAAGATTTTTAAAATATTTCTCATAGTTTGTTTGCTCACTGGATTATCAATTTTATTAAATGCCTTTTTCCAAGTCCTTTCAATTAGGCTCTTTGGTGTGAGAAGCCTACATATCAACTTATCTTGGATTTTACATGGAGCCTCCCTAAGATTAACTATGTCCTACATTTGAGTTAAAATAAGATATGGGACTCCTTCTTTCATTTTAACCTACATAGGGCATTGAAGAATTAACTGATTAGCCTTATTTCAATATTAGGTCTCAAGGATGGAAGAAAATGAGCACTCATTACTATAAGGACCACTAATAATACTAAAAATCTTTATCATTTATGTTACCTATATAGAGATGTAACTAAATGTTAATATTCTTAAAATAATTATAATATGAAGGAAAACAGGTCTCTGATCATCATAATATCGATTTACCAGGAAAAATGTTTGAAATATTGGGTCAATAATCAAAATGTATCAGAGGAACATTAAGTAAATATATGTTATAGCAAAAAGTGACTCATATTATCTGCTGAAAGTGGTAACAAAAGTATAAGAATGAAAAAAAATGGAATGAGTTGCTCGTGAAGTAAAAGGAAGCGGCATGTGCTGGAAAGGTTCATGTCAACTTGAAACATACTGGATTCATTTGAGAACAGGGAATCTTAATGGAGAAAACTCCCCCACCAGACTGACCTCTTTGCAAGTCTTTGGTGCTTTTTCTTAATTTGTAATTGATGTGGGAAGTCTCATCTCACTCCGGATGATGCCAGTTGTGGGCTGGTTTCCTGGGTGTTATGGAAAAGCAGGCTATATGCATCATGGGAGACAAGCCAGTAAGCAGCACTCTTGCCTGACCCTTGCATCAGCTGCTACCTCCAGCTGCTACCTGTTCCTGCCATGTTCGAGTCTCTGCCCTGATTGCTCAATGTTATACCATGATGTAAAACTGTAAGCTGAAAATAAACCCTTTCCTTCCCCAAGTTGCTTTAGGCCATGCTATTTTATCACAGCAATAAAGTGAATTAGACTCAAAATGAAAACACCTAAAAGGGTTATGATGCATTGACTGTATGATAGAGAACATACAACTCAATTGAGTGGAGATAAGGATAAATGTCTTCTAGTAATGCATCTCAAAGACTTAGCTACTGGCAAATAAAAATAATGTAAATTTTTATCATCTTTAAATAATATCCAAACTACTCAATTCATATCTATTCCTTTTAAACACTATGCACACAGAATGGAAAAGAAGATCACACGCAAAGTGTGAATGAAAATTTTCATGGTATATTATAAAGAGTTTTAAAAATATCCTTGACTTAAAATCAGTGTCTGATATTTACAGAAACAATGCTTATTTCTGTCAACCAAACAGCAAGTGCCTGGAAACAGAACATCACACACATCAAGAAGAAAGGTAAATATGCTCTGAGGTGGTAGGAAAAAAAAAAGACACATTGTCACCAACGGCAAAAACAAAGACACATAAGAGAGGTAAAAGGATGCTTGGAAGACAGAAGAACATCTTTAGTTCTTCAAAACTCAAATAGACAGAACAATAGCTCACTTAGTACTTGAAGTGTTGGTTCCCCAAAGCTCAGGATTACACAGCTTTGCAAATCAGAAGAGAGGAGACACATGTGAGGATGTATATAAAGCATCGGCAGGTGTCTTAACCATGACTTGGGTAACACAGAAATGCCCCCACATTTTTATGCAAATAGATTAGTACTGACATTTTCATTATCTTTAGCCTGTTTACAGAAGTTTGGTTTGTTTGTTCTGTTTTAATGGAAGTCTACTTATAAATTTAAATTGTAAAGCCTCCATAATTAGAACTTTATCATAATGTCATTGTTGCAGTTGTGCTCTCTTTCATTAACAGACACCCTAAAGTGTTATTCTATTTTAATTCAATATTATGTTATCTTTCGGGGTTTATTCCAAATTTTCTGTGAAATATAATACTTAGGAATCAACTTATATCATTTGTGCAATCTAAGAAACAAAGTTCCTGAAAAAAAAATGAGACATTTCTCAGAGATTGTTATTAGGATTAATATTTAGAACTATAGAGAACAAGCAAACAAAAGCAAAAAAACCACCATAAACACAGAATAGTGCAAAGAAAGGATTGTGCTATCATATAGGTACAAGGAAATGCCAAAATAAAAAAAAATTGAGAACTCCAGAAATGGTTAGGTCTAGCAGAGGTTTCTAGTTAGCAAGGAAGATGGGTCTATCTTCAGCCACTTGATTTGACCAGTCATCATCTTTTGATTAGAACTGCTCCTCAGGCCTATGAGATCTAAAACCAAAGAGTCATCTTCCTCCACCATTTCAGTCAATTTGGACTTAAATTTCCTTCATCTGTGAAGATGAAATTGAGGAGTCCACCTCATTTTTTATAACTCTTAACCACAATATCTTTCTTTCTCTTTATCTCATAGGTACCTAATCGGGAGGAAAAGAATGAAAACATCGAAACCTCTTTACTATGTAAATATAGCATTGAGGTTTCTGTTTGGTATTTAGTTTTTCAGTTATGCCCTAAATTTATAAGAAAATATTTTATCTTTTGTATTTCTGAGTATTAATTTCTGAAGACCTCCTTATTTGTTAGCAGAGAGACAAGTGTTTTTGTGTTACCTTTTCACAGTATTTCCTTTCTAGAAAAGTAGTTTTGGATATTCTTGAAAATAGAATCCATCCTCATAAATTTCCAAAGTTCTTAAAATAATGTTTGGATATACACATGTATAAATAAATATATTTTAAAGCATACTAATTAATGGCATATTCAGTTAAAACATACTTCTTTGTGACTTAATCTAACTGCTTAAGCCCTTTGCAGAGACCTCAGATTCAGTGAACTAATAGTGCTTAAAAAAAGTGAATAAATAAATAAATAAACCTGAGTAATTAGAGAGGCTCAGTCTATTCTGATTTCTGACTCTCATTTCCCTACCTCTGACTCTCATTATTAAAGTTTCCTCTCTTGAGCATAAGAGAATTAGATAATTACCAAGGCCATGTAAGTGGTATCATGAAGCAATAAAGTTCTGTTAAAATATCAGCAAAATTCAGTCCCATAAACCTTAGTGAGACAAACTGGGTTATCTCTTCCCTCAAGACTGCATACAGCAAGCTAAACAAACATAATCATGGTATTTAAAATCCTAATGCCATGCATCACTTTTAAAAAAGTTCCAATGACATCTAGATCTATTAACCTATCAACAAATTATTTAATTAACTTTAATTTCACATTCTGGCCTGGGGAGTTGTCTCAATGGGTAAAGGATTTGCTATGTAAGCTTGAATACTAGAGTTCAGATACACTGAACCCATGTAAATAAAGAGTATGTGTGCATATCAGCAAGCCTATAATCCCAAGAATAAATTATTTATAGTCCCAGGCCCAGATGTGCAATGTGTGTGTGTGTGTCTGTGTGTGGTGTACTCAAGCCAGGACATGGATATTGCACATAAAAATTTGCAGGATGTAGTTAACTTCGGAAGTATGTATGTGTGTAGGTATGAATAACATCATTCACATTAGAGGCACGAAAAATTTGAATAGAAAAAGATTACTGCAGTTATTATGGTTTACTAATATTTTTATATTAATTTACATAACGTTTTAAACACACTATATATTTATTATATGATATCTGAAAGAGTATAGCAGAACAAATGTAGTCATAAATAATCCCCATTACGAAGGACACAATGAGTTCAATATTCTCATCTTACCCTGCTGTGTGGGAAACAGCCTGATGGCAGATGTAAATATTTGTATATGAACCATATGTGGCAAACCATAAATCATGAATTCACTATATTATATTTTAATCAATTTTTTAAAACCTGGCACAGTTATATGCTTGTGTTTTTATTAGAGGATATTATTTTTGTTAAACAGAAACAGAAACATGACTGAATTAACAATAAGAAGGCATCTCATAAAATTGTATGTGCTACAAATAAATGGTTTGGCGATATCTTTAAGAATTGTATCAACTTGGGATGTTCTCAGATCCCTGGGAGAAAGATATTTCCAGTGTTCTTCTATATCAGTAGCTCTGTATATTTTTCTCATGACACAGTTGAAGAGAAGTGTAATGACACCGGTACTTTCTCCATCTGTCTTGTTTGAAGGTCAAAACTGCTTTTTTTGTCTATACTGCTACCAGTAAAGCTCAGAGGAGAGGAAAAGTAGAAAGTTCTGTCTAATTCAATGCCTACATAACCTGAAGGTGATGCAGTAATTTTTTTCTGTTTCTATTTTATCATTTTCAAAACAGTCTGTATCTAAACAATTCTTTGTTCATTTAACTTAACAGTATATCCCTTACTGCATGTCAATCAGTGTCATGTTTTAAAAGTAAGTAAAAGTACATTCATGGCATGAGAACTGAAGTAGCGTCAAGAAAGATAAAAAAAAAACAGTTCGTGAAGTTAAAAATTGAAACAGAAATATTAAAGAATCTTGAGAGCTTGGGGCATGGGCATAGCAGAAGGTAGAGCAGAAAGAATGACACAAGATGGTTTAAATGAAGAAGGAGAGCGTTGAAGGGGAGGGGAAAGGCAGGGAGGGGAGCAGAGAAAAATGTAGAGCTCAACACAAATCAATACAAATAAAAAAAGAAAAGAGGAAAGAGAATGAGTAACTGTGATTCATACCTGTCTGATGTCAGTACCATTTAAATTCATAAACATAACCATCACCCAGGTGTAATGATTTTAAAATCTTGACTATTTAATTTTAAGAAATTTATGAAACAGACTGATGAAATTGTCTCAATTAACATAATTTTTGGGTCGTGTATCCATCAGCCTTAAATATATTTTAAATATCCTAATTTCAAGGCTTTGTCCTTTTCTGTTTTTCTCAGAGGGAGAAGAAACAGAATAAAACAGTGTTAGTAAATGTCTGTGAACAGAGATTTTCATCCGATTTAGAAATTCCTGGCACTAAGTCAAGACTTGAGACACTGATAAAGAGGAATTCTCTCAGGAAAGGACATGTGAGAAGAAGCCAGTTGTGCTGACATATGTCCATTATCACTACAATGTGGTGGAGGAGGGAGGTTCAGGAGGTCACGGTCATCTAGATTCTTGCATAGCAGGTTTGTGAATTATGATACATTTTTACTATTCTTTTTAGCTCAATTTCCCTACAGATACGATTGCTTGCTACCAATCTTTCCTGTGGACAAACATCTGCCTGTTTTATTCTTATGAAAAATTGGCACTTATGTTTATAGCATTTTTTTTTTACAAAGTTTCATTTCAACTTTCCTGGGCCAGAGCATTGGCATCATAAATTTTCACTGAGTTCTTGTCTCATTGTTCCCTCTTCTCACCCTCTTTAGGTAAATTGCACATTTAGCAGTAAACAGAGTAGAAAATATGATCCTGACGTGGAAGCTGCTCCTAAGGACAGGATTTGCTCACAACCTCATTATTGTGTAAATAATGATGAAAGATAATTTAAACTTAACTCAGAGGCAATTTCTCTGAATAGTTACAGCAGGAGCCTTGGAAGATCAATTTCTGAACTTTGAGGTAATGACCACTGGAATAATTTAGGAAAATTTCATTTCACCAGGAAAAATAAGTAAAAACTATACTGGAAAGAATCTAGAGGGCACAAATGCAAGGTTATATTAATTTGTATGATATAGAACTAATTCAGTATGTCATGTAATTCTTGTGTGCAAACATTTCAAGTCAAATCAAATATGCATACATACACTTTTCATGCACCAAAAATAATTTATTTTTGCCTTTTTAGAGGCATTTATCTAATATTGTAATATCATTGAAATATAATTTAGTTTTATAGCTGAATATATGTCATTTTGGTTGCATTTTGCAATTATTGATGCATTTGAAAGATTAATTGTGTTATATTAATAACTTGGAGTTATTAGTTGAAGTTATTGTTACCTTCATGGATTAGGTCCATATTCCTAGGAAGTAGGACAAATACCTGCATATTATTTGCTTTTCACATTCTTGTTTGCTCTAACCCTAATTTTAGGAAATAGTGGACTGATCATTGCACTGTAGACCGTCCAGCCAATTAGGAGGGATTTTAAAGGGAGAACTTAGAATGCATTAGAACAAAGCAGTGTTTCTCAACATTCCCAATACTGTGACCCTTTAAGAAAGTTCCTCATGTTGTGGTGAACATCCAACCATAAAATTATTTTCTTTTATTTCTACTTTGTAACTAATTTGACTACTGTTATAATCGTTATATAAATACCTGTGTTTTCCAATGTTCTTAGGTGACCCCTGGGAAAAGGTCACTTGAACCCCACAGGGCTCATGAACCACAGGTTGGGAAACACAGGTATAAAGGATACATGGTTAATAATGGAACATGAAAGGATAAATTGGAGTGTGGAAGGATAAGGTTAGAGGAGGTAAAACTAAAACTAAACACAGTTTGAAAAAGGCAAATGGAATCTGACTACTGGAGAACCTTTTGTATTTCTTTCTAAGAGAGAGACAGAGATAGAAAGAATACATAAAAATGTTAAAATTTTGTGCTTTCTCTTGGGTATATTCTTTCTGTTGGTTTGCCTTATCTAAATTTGGTGTGATGGCTTTTGTGCTATCTTATTATATTTTATATTGTTATGTTTTGTTGTTATCTCTTAGAAGTCTCTTTTTTCTTAGTGAAAGTGAAAAATGGAGTAGATCAATAGGGGAGGAGAGGTGGAGAGGAACTGGGAAGAGTAGAGAGAGGGGAAAAATTAATCAGTTTATATTGTATGAAAAAAGAATCTATTTTCAATAAAAAGGGGGAAATTTAAATTGGAGTTTCCCTATGACAAAACAATGCATCTTCTGGGTATCACAAGATATTAATTAGAAACCCTGTGCCAGGGAATAGTTTCTCTTTTTGGAGTTCTTGGATAGTGAAGTCCCAGATTTCTCCTACTCAAACATTGCCTTCCATTGTATATATTTTTGGTTACTATCAATAACTTGAAAGCAGCACATTATTTCTGAAAACACTGCAAACTTGAGTCACAAAACAGAGAAATCAATCTCCTATGGAATTGGAAACTTCGCTCCTATTGGCAACTTGCAATATGTCTCAAAGGTGATGTGCAAGTTAGCAGACAAAAAGAGTATTAATCAGTTACCCTGGTGTGAACCTGTGAGTTATAATAATGAGTAGCCTGGAAAGACATGCCCACTGGTGCAACAGTGGTACGAATGTTATGGGACTCACCAAAGACTTTCTGATTGGGTTTGAGACCTGCTCTAGAAGATGAAATCTCTACCTGGTACCATTATCAGCCAAGAATCTGTGGCTGGATGGGTCATAGGACCCCAGGGAAAACTTCCTACTATTATACTACTAAATAGTTATTGTAGTTGTTGACTTCTAATGATTTACAGATATATCCATATGTATATATATATACATATATATATATCACATACATATAGATATTTGTGCTTTCTCAACCCTTATCAGAAGCTTCTATTTGAAATAGGTAGTGATTTACATGGGCGCTCACAATCTGCTAAGGGGCAGATAATAACAGACTTTGGAGTAATGGGCCATAAATGAACTGTACGCACCTAAGCCACTCCTTCCAATATTCATAGATCATTCTAAAACATGGAACAGAAAGATATTAAGAGTCAGAGAACCTGGATGACTCCAAGGAAACTCTCTTCTGAAGATAGCAGGGAACTGTAGTATGAACTCAGAATGGTTTTGACGCACAAGAGCTTTGCAAGAAAAAAGACCAAATCCTGGCTTGGACAAATGGGGTTTGGTAGGAAGTCTTACCGTGGCATAGAAGCTATTGGTATGCATTAATTTCTGCTAGTGGGAGAATCAGTTCTCTCTAAGAGTATATTACTCCTTGGTGATTTGACCACTTTCAAGTGGGAGGCTGAAAATCTAAAAATAATTGGGCATCAAAAATTATTCTTTGTTTTTAAATAAAAGGATATAAAGTTGGATAGACAGGAAATGGAAGGTGGGACACTTAAAAAAGTTTGAGGTTGAATAATTATGCTTGTACTGGCTGATTTTGTATGTCAACTTGACACAAGCTAGAGTCATCAGAGGAAGGAACCTCAGATGACAAAATGCCTCGATTTGTGATCAATGGCGGAGGGTCCACTCCATGGTGGGTGGTGCCATTCCTGGGTTGCTGATTGCATGTTCTATAAAAAAGGTGAGCTGAGAAAATCATGGCAATCAAGTCAGAAAGCAGCAACCCTCCATGACCTCTGCATCAGCTCTTGCCTCTGGGATCCTGCCCTGTATGAGTTCCTGTCCTGACTTCCTTCAGTGGTGAACAGCAGTGCTGAAATGTAAGCCAAATAAGGCCTTTTTACTCCAGCTTGAATTTTGGTCATAGTGTTTCACTCCAGCAATAGAAACCCTAACTAAGATAATGTTCAAAACACACAAAAGTCTCAGAGAACTAGAAAAATATTTTTAAATGGAATTTTGTGTATTAAACTTATGAATTTAATGATATTAATTTTAATTGTTTCAATTATTCTATATATGGAATTTCTATTAACTTGTATTGGGGAGATTAGATATCATGCATTCTAGCTAAGTGTACAGCTACTGAGCAATACCAGCAATTTATGAACTTCTACCATTAATGGAATTTTCTTAGTATTAATGGAGTGAATAATATTGAACTTTAAAAGTAGCAAGAAAAATCTCCAGCTTGGTAATATATTATCTACTACTGACTTCCTAATTGAATGTTTCAGTGGATGAGCCCTTCTATTTAGGAGGATTTAATTTTATCCCTTCAATGATTAGTTAGGATGAATGTTGACATAAATCTCCAAGGAAGCGATATTTCTCTAAGGCAGACTATTTATATAAATGTACACTGGGGTAAAAGAGCATGCTTACTTTATATGGGAAACTGTGAAAAGCGAAAGGATTTAAAAATCAATAATGACTTATGCCCTCCTTAATTAATGAGACTTTTTAAGAGCTTGTAGGTGTACCTTTTATCTTTTATGATCATATGTCTAAAAATTTGCAAAATTATATATAACTGTTTTATATATGTGCTGGTGTCTCAGATTGAGAAATTATGATAATTTAATGTAGTTTATGTGTTATGTTTGTGCAGGCTTAAAACTGTGTATGTCTCTTTATGTAATTGAGAATCATGTGTACAAAATTACTTTGTCTTCACTGTCATTTCGACAATGCACACCAAAATTTAATTGACATTCTATCAGGATTAAGAATTGGTATTTTTTAGAGTTGGTTAAGCTGTGAGGGTTCTGACCTTATAAATGAATATCATATCGTTACAAGTAAATTAACTGTCACTGGAGTGAATTGTTGATTTAAAAAGCAGAATTAATTTGTTCCTGTTTTTCTGTCTTTTGCATTTTTCTATACTTCCCCATACTTTAATGCATCAAGAAATCTCTAACTTAGCAAGGATAGTCCCTGAATTTTGAATTCCTAGTCTACTACAGTTTTGTTAAAAATATACACTTTTTGTGATAGTATATAAAAGCAACATGACAGCAATATGGTTATATTCTAATACTCCAAGATTAATTATAATATATTTGTCTATTCAGTATGCTATTTGTGAGTAGTTATTGTTTATATAACATTAATTTGAATATTTCAAAACTATGATGAATTTTAATGTCTAGTTTCTTGAGTTCTTTGTATATTTTGGAGATCAGACCTTTGTCTGATGTGGGGTCAGTGAAGATCTTCTCCCATTCAGTAGGTTGCCTTTTTGTCTTAATGACAGTGTCCTTTGCTTTACAGAAGCTTCTCAGTTTCAGGAGGTCCTATTTATTCATTGTTGCTCTTATTGTCTGTGCCCTTGGGGTTTTACATAAGAACTGGTCACCAGTGCCCATGTGGATTGAGCCCCCAAGGTGCAGTTGAAGAGCAGAAGGTGGGAGAAGATGAGTTAGGAAGTTAGGACCGTGAGGGGCTGGTCCACCTACTGAGACAGTGTGCCTGAACTAATGGGAGCGCACCAATCCAGCTGGACTGGGACTGAATGAGCATATGATCAAACCAGACTCTCTGAATGTGGCGGCGAAAGTTGGCAGA